>ML286741.1:0-61746 GCA_005239495.1 Nicotiana undulata
TGAGGACTTATGATGGTGATCCGGGCGAAATTGAAGAAGAATAGGCCATGGGGTATTTTCTGGTTGACTTGAAGGCTGAAGGTTCGTCGAAACAGTAAGAAACCCCATTAGCGTGGGCTGTAGCGCGACATTAGCGCGCCAGCGCTAGTTCAGCATAACGAGGCAGTGAAGAAACCCATTAGCGTAGGCTGTAGCGCGCCCGCGCTAGTCCAGATTTCTGGAGGCAGTGTATAACCCATCTAGCGCCGGCATTAGCACGTGATTAGCGAGCCCGCGCTAGTCCATACGCGGGAATTAGAAGCTGAAGGGTATTTTTGGAAAGTCAAGGCCAATCCACTCAACCTATAAAAAGTTCAATTCGCCCAAGAGAGGAGTTTTATCAAGGTTTAGAGTTTAGAATAAGAAAAGTAAGGGCAAGGAGGCAATTGAGCATCAATCCATATCTCCTTCTTTTGTGATTTTACCCTTGATCATGAATTCGTTTGTAGTTTTTATCATTGTTATGAGTAGCTAACTTTTCTAATCTAAGGTTTTGGTGGAACCCGTTGGGGGATGAACTTATTGTGATATTAATATAGTTTTGGTTGGTTGTTAATCTCTATTTGTTCAACTACGTTCTTGTTGTAGTTGATTGAAGGGCCCTCAATTAGCTGTGCCTATTTATTATGTATCTACTTGAGAGAGAGTGCATATTTTGGTAGTTGTTTGAACAACATCACTCCCGGAGTATAGGCGAGAATCATAACCGAGGGTTTAGAGGCTGGATTAGAGATAACGATACCTCGGGTGCAATCTGAAGTGAACTGTAATGCAATCTAGATAGCGTAACTTGAGAGAGTGCGACTAGTAAATTATCATAATTACTTGAGAGAGATTTATGATAACTGGGGTGTTCATGATTGAATGAGACAACTACGTCAAAACTATAGGAAGTATACAAGAAGGAATTTCACCAACGGGGGAAACCATAACCTTAGACCTTTATTCCAATTGTTTAAACCTTATTGTTAGTTAATCTTTAGTTTATTATTTCTGTTCAGTCGTAGAAACAACACAAAGTGATATTCATAACTTTTGAGAAAGTTGATTATTAAGAATTCAGTACTCTGACAACAATATTTGGTACGTTAATTCCCTGTGGGATTCGACTCTGGGCAAAATACCCGGATTATATTTGCAATGACCGCTTAGTCTTTTAGTAGACATAGTTGTGCGTGATCACGTATAATAGACCCTTGTGGTCCGGTTCTTTTCCGAACATTGTGCATAACGGAAACTTAGTGCACCGATCATTTTTTTTTTGGTTCATTTGCCAATGGTTTTAGGCTAATATCACAAAATGAATATAGTCTTGAGATATTATTCCATTGCCTTTTAATTTTAAGAAGTACATGATATTAACGAGAAAATAATCGGGGGTTACAGTGTGATAGATATGATTCCTCTATTTTGAATTATAGGTTTTGGATTTTAAGTCATGAGAATAAAAGAATTCCAATAAAGAACACTTTCACAAATCAAAATTAATTAGGATCACTATACAAATATCAAATATTAAGTGGGAAAAAAAGATATTGACGTGAAAAGTTACAAACATGTGGTACTACTAGTGCTAATAGATTAGAATCGTCGGTGACTCTATTATTGTGCGTGATACGATTTGGGACAGAGTAAGACATCACACCAAAAACATTTTAGAGTGAAGTGACTGCTGACTACTATATACCCCACTTCCCTTTCCAAAACATGTTACTCCACAATATATTGACCTTTTATTTTGGTTTTCATTTGGTGTTCGGTATCTATATTGGGGTCAGACTAAATTTGAATTTGCGCAAAGAAATCCTACATTAGGGGTAAAATGCTCACTAATAAAGGCGATTTCATACCTAGGACTCGAAGTCGAGACCTTATGAATAAATGAGTACTTACCACTTCACCACAATTCTGATTGGTAAAACATATTAACCTTACTTTCTTTTATCTTACATTAAACAGTGGTTTACCCTATGAGTTTGTGCACATCTTATCTAGTTAATAGGATATATAGTTATTTACTTTTACCCATGCAAAACTACAAATATTGAATAACTTAACCTACTGATATGGAAAAAAAAATTACCTAATATTTTTATTTCCATTGAGATTTGGATGAATCTCATGATTCTTCTGCGCTCCGTTGACCACTAGGTCTATATCCTTGGATGTCATTGAATAACTATTATTAACCATTGAGAAATAAAATCATATATTTACATTACTTGAAATAATGAATCATCAGTTTTACAACTAACCATGATTAAAAGAAGATTAATCCATAATAATAGAAGAAGGACCGTTGGAGGTAAGCCAAGTGTAAATTAGATTACGTGAAGGAAGTTCTAATTGTACTATGCAATCTTAGGTTATTAGTGGAAATATTTATTTTAGGAAAGTTTGGGAAGGGATGACATGTGATTTCGTTTTCTCCTTTTTGTTGGAGATAGATGATTTAAACTTTTTATAATTAATTGATAAACCCAAACTTTTCTCGCCACGTTCTGACTACGAGTATTTTCCTTTTTTCTTTTTCTTTGTGATGGGGAGGCTAAAGCTAAAATAAAGTCTGATAATTGAAGCTTGCACATGATGTTGGAAAAAACGGTTATGGAGAATAAGAATTAACTTGAGGGCGGAAGCGAGAATGTCGGCTTGAGTAACGCAAATATTGATGAGAATTCAATGCCCCGAAAACCTAAGGGTTCCTCCACGGAGGGTGAGTCGGGGCCTAAGGTCAGGCCGAAAGACGTAGTCGATGGACAACAGGTGAATATTCTTGTACTGGCCCTTGTTGGTCCCAAGGGACGGAGGAGGCTAGGTTAGCCGAAAGATGGTTATCGGTTCAAGAACGTAAGGTGTCCCTGCTTTGTAAGGGTATTGTCTTAAGGATATTTTACCCACACAATAATAAATAAAATTAGGTGTATCCCCAGGATTCAACAAGCTCTTCCAGTTATTAAACTAGGAATAGAACTAGCAGAAAATTCTACAAAGAAACATAGCGTATAGGAGGAAGAAGAAGATTTAGAAGGTTGTGTCAGAAAGTGTTTCTTTAGCTCTCCAAATACCATGTTTATATAGGTTTTGCGCCAACGTCTAGTTAACGGCTAGATAACAGCTAGTTTGACTCTATTAACTGTAAATAATAGTATAGAAAAAAAGAATTTCCAAATAAAAATATTGGACATTACCTTTTGAAATACCATTAATTTTTCGAACAAGATATTCAATAGCAGTAACAAAGATTTTGGGTTCGAGTTCTGGGAAATAAAAAAATTTCTAATAGGAAGTTCTTTCTCTTTTAAGAATGGTTTAAGCAAAATTAATTAGAATTAGTCAGTTAATTTCGAATATCATATGATGTTACCAAAAAAAAGGAAGATAGGCCAATTAAGTTTTTCCTTCTGGTAGATCAATTGATAAGTAACAAAGGATAATAATGAGACAAAAAAATATAACAAAGCAAAATATACGGAGGTGACGAGTACTTTTTTCTTTTCTTCAAATTTTGAGTTTCTTGATTCAATATTCTTCTTTCCTTTTTTGGGATGATGCACTGTTCTTTCCCCACATTATTTTGTATTGGTATTGTTCATTTTGAGAAAGTTTGGCTCTCATAAAAAGTAAAATACTATTGTAAATTTTTAGAGGTAAAGAGAAACTTTTCCATTGCATTTCTAAATTCTTCTTAGTCCATCTCGAGCAGCGGCCAAGAGTCAAAAGGATAAAGGAATGAAAATGAAATAAAGTAGTCAATTGGTAATTGGTACCGGTTTTATTTAGGACCGTTAGCGGTTTATGACGTATTTTATATTTTTGTATAATATTTTTTATTTATTTGTTGTCTCTTACGTTGCTAATATTATTTTTTTGGTATATTGTTATCCCGAATATATTGTCTCTGAGCCGAGGATCTTCCGAAAACAGTCTATCCTTTCAGGGTAGGGGTAAGATGTGCGTACACTCTATCTCCAGACCCCGCCGATAAAATTTTACTAGATTATTATTGTTTTTGTTGTTGACTTGGTTTACCGCCAAACGTTGCGATGGAATAATAATAATTATCTCATCATCGTTAATTAAAGATTTCAAATTTAAATTTTTCTACAAGTGAAATTAATTTTTATTAGAAGTGCTTTATCACAAAAGTAAAAATTTTGAGGTGAATCTAAATTAAGATACGAGACATTTGAATAAAAAAGATATTGGCTTTTAGTGGTCTAAAGTAGTCACACATGTCCAACAAGACATTTCCCTTTTGGTCTTCAAATTAGACTAAACCTTTCAAAAGTTTATTTATTGTTTGACATTTCTTATATTATAGTTGGACAACAAAATAGAAACAACACTGATAATAATGCGCCATTCTGTATTTTATTAGTCCAATATTAAGCATCTTCTTATTCTTCAAAAGACTGCGAAAAAGATAATGGGATTAAATTTCTGGAGGTCAAATTTGATTTGGTCATATTTATTTAAAGTAAAAAATTAGAACCTCCCAAAGTTGACCGAAGTACAACAGTGATCCATTAGTTATTTCTCTCCTTTTTATTTATTTATTTTTTATTTTACATAAGGCATTTTCCTTCGTTATTCTAAAAATCCATACTCCAAAGAGCCAATCATTTTCTGGTTTCTTTTTCTTTTCTTCATTTTCTTAAATCTTCGGACGATTATGATGCTGAAAGGTATTTTAAGTCAAAACTGATGTTATAACTAAATACAATTTTGATAAAAGTGTTGAAATTAATAATAATAATGAATAAATAAATAAATAATTGTTGGGAAGTTTGTTTCGTCAAATTAATTGATATATCCTTAAAGGTGTTTATGAATAGAATTGAGAGGAAGTAAGGAGTTTTAACTTGTAAAGGATATTACAAGGATTATAAAACATACTAAGTATAAAAAATTAATCAAAACAAAAGTGCTTATTAGTAGAAAAACAATTAGAGCCCATTTGGATTAGCTTATTTGAAATAGCCGATAAGCATTAGGTGCTGAAAAATACTTTTTAGTGTTGAAACTGATTTAATAAATAAGCAGTTACATGTTTGGATACAAGTACTGAAGTTGATA
This sequence comes from Nicotiana undulata, assembly GCA_005239495.1. Lineage (NCBI taxonomy): Eukaryota > Viridiplantae > Streptophyta > Magnoliopsida > Solanales > Solanaceae > Nicotiana > Nicotiana undulata. The sequence continues at coordinate 5,119 of ML286741.1, forward strand.
ATAAGTTGTTGCAATATTTGATAAAAAAGTGCAGATAAGCTCTTTTTCTGTTAAAATGACTTAAATAACCTTAGAACTGTTTACACTTATAAGGGCGTAATTTCTTCAAAATTATAGATTCCAAATCGATCTAAATACAAAATATTCTATTTTTTATTTTATTTTAAATATAACAGTGCTTATGATAAATATAATTTATTTATGATAAACATATAATTATAGTTGTAATAATTAATAAATTGATAAAGGTTTCTTAATAAAAAATAAACCTAAATAAGATAAATTTGAAGAGAAACAAACATTGATACAACAAAAAGTTGATATATCCTCTTTTGTTACATAGAGTCAAAAGATTAATACACAATAAATATAAATATGTAAATGAATAGAGATAGAGAATTTGTTTATCTTACATAGTTAATGAGAACTGTAGACTTGAAGAGGGGGGAGGGAGGGAGGGGTAGGTTGAAATAATATCTGAGACAGTGAGTATCGATGTAAGAGCTTTGTTCTAAAAAAGAATATTTAAAGATAAAATAGTAAAAAATTTGATCAAACTTAAAGTGCTTATAAGTTAAAAATTCATAAGCTGGTGGTCAAACTTAAAGTACTTATAAGTTAAAAATTCATAAGCTGGGGGTGACCAGCTTATGGCTTTTGGCTTATTTTTAACTTATAAATACTTGATTTATTAGCAATTTTAAATCAAACGCGTAAATAAATCGAAAAATACTTATAAACTAGTTTGACCAACATATAACTTAGCCAAATACCCTCTTAGTTGCAGATAAACTTGATTTCAGCTTATATGCATTCGGTACTTATCGAATGCATAAATAAACTAAAAATATCCTAATAAATTAGTTTGACCAGTTTAAAAATTTACCTAACACTTTCAATTTAGACTTAAATTTTTTTTAAAAATACGCTCAATATTAATTCTTCTCTTTTTATTAGCTATAATTATGTTAAAATTAAAACACAAATTACGAGTTCAATATTAAGCTGTTAACTATGTTTTAAAAATATCACCGTTGTCGTAACGTTGCGGCAACTATTAACTCTCAACAATAGCCGCGAGCGAGTTCTCAGGCCTATTTTGTCGGTGGTTATTATTAACTGAACAAATATTATTTATTTATCGGTATTGCCCACGAATTACCTGCCTGTTTTTCTGAACAGAACGAAATAAAAAACATCACACAATTTTAACCTCTGTTTTTATCCCTTTTTTCGCGGCAACTCTTTATTCCTTAACTTTCCCCACTTTCTTTCTTTAGTAGTAGGATTTTAGGTATCAAATTCAAAAATTATCTTCTTTTTAGTTTTTTTTTTTTGTAGTTTTTAATGTTTGAAAAAATATTTAAAAAAAAAAATGAAGAAGAATACCCATAAGCTGAAGTAAGCTTTATTGTCAGCAAAGCACCTACCATTGGCATGTATTTATTTGTTTTTTAGTTGATACTATTAATTTATTGAATGTGATCTTGGCGGCATTTCTTTCTTTTTCAAAGTTTTAATGGCTTATTACGACATATGGGCTCAATCTTTAGGTAAATTCCTGTTGTCGGACTCTGATCCTTATTTAAATAACTTTTAGCAGATTCATTATGTATGAATATATTGATATCGGTCATTTAGGTGTTTACTTTTATTTCTTTATTCATTCAAATTTTGGATTTTCTTATTGTACTTGTTAATGGTGTTAATTTTTTTTATTTTTTAATTTTTCTTTTGACTATTCAGATCAAAGCTTATATTCTGGACCAGTGTCTTTACCATACACTTCGTTTGTCTTGTCAGCTGGAGCATTACTTTTTGTCGAAACAATAAATTTTCTGGTTTGCTGCAGTTGATACATATATTTATCAATAATTTCTCTTGTATGGTCAGCGAATAAAAAAGAATTACATTATTGGCCATCAACAAGATGATTTTTGAGAAGGAAAAAGAATCAGAAAAGAGAAATGTGTTAGTTGGAATTCGTTTTGACGGCCATATTAGAGAGTTGTTGAATTGGGCTATTGTAAAAGTTGCAAATCCTGGAGATAGGATTATTGCTCTACATGTTTGTCGAAATTCCGGTACATTAATTTTTTACTTGTTTTAATTGAATTTGCTTTGTTTCTTAACTAAATGTTGTTGTCTTGACATTGTATTGTACCTTATAATTTCAGATTCAATTGCAAAAGATAAATCTTTGTTGGACACTTATTTGGATGATTATGATGGCTTATGTAATAAAAAGCAGGTTGCTTTTTCCTTTTTTCTTTTCTTCTTAATGATAAATACAATTGAACTTTCTCTAAATTGTTTGTTGTCTTTTTGGAAAATAAAAATAAAAAACCACCGATTGTGATTGATGTAGGTTTGTTTTTGGTTGGGAATTTTAGGTGGATATTATTTCTCTGGTGTTAAAAGGAAGTTCAATTAGAAGAGTTTTGGTAAGAGAAGCAAAGAACCATGCTGCAGTTGCTGTAGTTGTTGGAACTAGCAAACATAGTACTCTTGGGTAAGTAAAGCTACTGTCTCGACTAATCTTAATTCGCATCCTACTAGAAGTTTTTGGTTATTCTATTTTTGATTCGTTGTGTATCGTGACAAGAGGGGTTACTCTGATGGTAAGCAACCTCCACTTCCAACCAAGCGGTTGTGAGTAAGAGTCACCCCAAGAGCAAGGTGGGAGTTCTTGGAGGGAAGGATGCCGAGGGTTTATTGGAAACAGCCTCTCTACCCCATGGTAGGGGTAAGGTCTGGGTTGTTGTTGTTGTTGATTCGTTGTGTATCGTGCTAATTAAATTTGAAAGGGACTTGTGTAGGAGCTGGACCTCAATTTCTAAATATTGCGCAAAGCGGCTTCCTACCACTACTGAGATTATGGCCATTGACAATGGGAAGGTTTTCTATAGAAGAAGCTCTAGTTCCCAACTCAAAGGTTTGATATTGCTTTCAGATTGCACATTTATGAGCTTATTCTTCTCATTTTGACTAAGAAAAAACTGAATTTGTTCTGTTTTCGGTGAGGATAGGTTCTTTTAGTGATCCAAAACCGAGTCTTCAATCAGAAAGAAGTGCTACTCTAAGGGATTGCCTATCTGAATTTGGTGAATCTGAGGTGCCTGAAATGGGAAGATATAGTTATGAAGCAAGTAATACTGAGAATCCAAAAGAGGAAACTGTGAGTTCTTTGGCGAAACACAAGAAAAATTCTCTTTCACTAGGTTCAATTTCTCTTCCTACCGAAGATTTTGCTGCTGATAGACCTGGTTGGCCGCTTTTACAAACCGCGAGTTCATTGAATCAACCAGCTAAAGTAGTAAGAAAAATGTCGGTGGTGCAATGGGTGATGACCTTGCCAAATCGATCTATGTTAGATAGTCCAAAATCCGATTTTTTTCCAAAGGAGACGCGAAATGCCTTTGGGATGGAACAAAAATACTTCATGGATTGTAATGAAAAGGAAAGTGCATTAGTTTGTAGCCAGCTGATAAAAGATTTGCAGCTTATACTAGAGGCAAATTCATCCGGCGTCAAATGGTTTAGCTATGATGTTTTAAAATCATCGACTTCTAACTTCTCCTCAGGTTGGTTTTTCTAGCTTTTATCTACACTTCATTCTCTAAATTCATTTGCTTCTTACACATTGGAAATTTTGTGCAGAGAAATTGATTGGAAAAGGAGGGCGCAACAGTGTATATAAAGCTCAGTTTTCTGATGGAAAATCAGTAGCAGTAAAGATTTCCAGTTCATCAGAGGAAGTGCGAAAAGATTTCAGGCAGGAAATGGACATTATGACAAGAGTTAAACACAAGAATATTGCTAATCTACTTGGAATTTGCATAGAGGATTCCCATCTGATATCTGTTTACAATTTTCTTTCACAAGGAAATTTAGAAGAAAATATACATGGTAAGCCGCAAACCAAGAATATTGGTAGGGGTAAGGTCTGCGTACAGACTACCCTCCCCAGACTCCTCATGTTGGGATCAAACTGGGTTTGTTGTTATTGTTGTTGTAAGCTGCAAACCAAGAATATTCTGTAGATAAAAAGCCGGTTAATTTGCTAATGCCTTGTCAATTTTCGAAAGCAGGAAGAAGCAAATCAGTTTTGCAATGGGAAAGAAGATTCAAAATCGCGGTTGGAATAGCAGAAGCCTTAAATTACCTACACAATGAATGTTCAAGGCCAGTTATTCACAGAGATGTTAAGTCATCAAACATCCTTCTCAGTGATGATTTTGAACCACAGGTGTGCTTGTCAAACTTACCTGTAATTATCTTATAATTGACCTTATTGTGTAAATATTTTGTACATCGTTAATTCATAGAACTTAACTCGATGGTCAATTCTCATTTTGCAGCTATCGGATTTTGGGTTAGCGATATGGGGACCGACAAAAGCATCCTACTTGACTCATAGTGATGTGGTAGGAACCTTTGGATATCTAGCACCAGAGTATTTTATGTATGGGAAAGTAAGTGATAAGATTGATGTCTACTCCTTTGGTGTGGTTCTGTTGGAACTATTATCAGGGAGAAAAGCTATTGGCTTTGAGACTCCAAGTGGTCAAGAAAGTTTAGTCATGTGGGTAAGAATCTCTGTCTTGACAATGAAACTTTTAGTCCAAAATACAACTTTCATTGGTCACTTCATCTAAGTTTTCTTTTATCATTTCCCAGGCAAAACCCAAGTTAGAAAGCGAGGATATTAAAGCAATTTTGGATGAGAATTTGGATGTGAATATTGAAGATGATAAAGTCAAAAGAATGATTCTTGCAGCAAAACTCTGTCTTACACAAGCAGCAAGGGTACGTCCTAACATAAACCAGGTAACTACAATTCATTGCAGCTATTCCCTTTAGGGCCGTTTTGTTTAAATTATAAGAAATTTTACTCTCCGTGTAAAAATTCGTAAGTATTACTCATGCAACGTCCAGTTTTTAGTTTAAAATCTCGTAATAACCAATATAATCTCTAGTATAATTAATGCATGAATTATGCGGTGTTTATGAAAATCAAACGTTGTAATGCTAATTCTGGTGTAAATTATATGGGAATTTATGCATTTTATTTTATGATGTGATAAGAATACATGTATTAGCAATACATAGATAATAGTATCTAAAGACAAAAAGATTCTATGTATTTTTTCACCCTGCATTATTATTTCCACAGCCTCTCGGTCCTTTCACGTAGGGTTACTAAGATCTGCGTACACTCTACCCTCGTTGTTGTTGTTGTAACTGGACCGCAAACAAAACACAGCTTAGATTGTAACCCCATGTTGTTATTTGAGTAGATTCTGAAGATGTTAAATGGGGAGAAAGATGGGAATGAAGAAGCTAATGGTGGAAGTGGTGAAGAATATAATGATGATGAAGTATATCCAGATTCAAGTGCAGAGTCCCATTTAAGTCTTGCATTACTTGATGTGAATGATAATTCTACATCTTTCAGCAGTAGTCAGGACCAAAGCAGCCCTCTTTCTTCTGTAGATGAATACTTGAGAAAAACATGGAGCAGATCTTCAAGCTCAGAATATTAGTACTAGCTTTTATTACAAACTTTTTGCAAATCTGTCATTGTACAGTTGGAACAAGAAAAAATGCACCCATTGTTGAGGTGATTAGATGTAGAATTAAGGAACTAAAACTTTGTGATAATAGCAAGAAAGTTGTCAACCCCACAGATGTTTTGCAATTCTGTGGATCGAACTGCTGTAATAAAGTTCATTATCCTTTTGTTTTGCTGCTTTTGAAAGTTTAATTTTGTCATTTAACCTCAATAATTAATTATGCGTGTTAACTATAATAGTGAATCCATTAGCTTGTTTGGATGGTTGTTACCTATTGTATTGCATTGTTTCACAAATAATGTTTAAATTTATTGTTCCTGAACAATGAAAAGTCTCGTTTTTTAAAACAACTGATTTGGAGTTGTGGGATTTTTTCCTATTTTTCTTTCCAATTATGCCCTAACTTATTATTTCATAATTCTATTTTACCCTTTACTTTTTTTTTTTTAATTTTAACTCCATATCTCCCATCTATAACCTACTTTGTCTTTGTCCCTTTTTTTCTAGATCTTCTACAGCTTCCAGCTACAATGTAAAATTACTAATTCTGTTGGAATTTGCATGAATTTAATTGTTTAATCTATTTATAAGACATATTTGGTGATAAATTAGTGGAAAGGAGTTTTCTCAAATTATTTTATGCGTAATTCTCGATAAATTTAATATTTAAACAAATTGATGATATTTTAGTAAACATATCAGTTACTGTAAATCAAACATCAAAATGTTATTAAACAACAACAAACATTACAATCTATCCAACCGCTGTATTTATAATACGATACAATACAATACAAGACAAGAAAATACATTATAAAACAATGGGTTACAACCAAGGGCGGCCCGACGAGTTTTGTGGCCTAAAGCCAAACTTTACGGGGATCCTTAAATTATTATTTTTTTAACAAAAAAAATATTTATTTATTTGAAGTTTATTTTTCTAACTTTTCTTAGATACAAAGTTATTAATAAATTTTTTAGTCAATAACTACTAATAAGTCTTTCTTAATTGACATTATAGCTAATCTATTTAATCTTTAATGAGACATTATTAATCTTAGGTAACATTTTATCAATTTTAATTTTGAATACTTATTTCCGGTGAAGCACAATAACTAAATTTATTAACAAAATTCCATAAGCAATAAAGGCATGTGAAAACAGAATCAAAATTTTTATTTGACTGAGTGTATCGATTAAACATAATCTAAGGATTAGTTACCTCCTATAGCAAATGTTGATACCTTATTTATTTTAAACAAGTACCCTTTTAAAAAATTATATTTCATAACTATCATTTGATTTTTTATAGTCAAATATCTATTTATAGTCACCTCCTACCCTTAATTAAGACATAAAATAAGCTTCCTATTATTTTTCTCTCTCCCATTAAATTCTAATAACAACTAAATATTTCTCTAATCTAATTGCACGTTCTCCCTATCTGCCCTTAAAACCTAGAGGCTTAGGTTTCTATCCAATACAGTAGAAGCAAGAGAAAGCATAAGAACATGGCTGCACCAGCGACGGCTCCGGCAGAGGCAGAATCAATTCAATATTTCGGGCGGAAGAAGACGGCGGTAGCAATAACCCACTGCAAACGCGGGAAAGGCCTGATCAAAATCAACGGTGTTCCGATCGAGTTAGTCTAGCCTGAAATCCTCCGGCTTTCGAACCAGTTTTCCTCTTAGGCCGCCACAGATTCATCAGAGTGGACAAAGACAACGTAGTTAGGGGCTGAACAACTTGAATTTTGTGTTAATATATTTCAATATAATTCAATGTATCTCATGTATTTCCATGTATTTCATTGTATGTCTTTTTTTCCCATTGTATTTCAATGTATCTCGTTGTATTATATGTATTTCATTGTATTCATTGTCTTTTTTTCATTGTATTTCAATGTATCCCGATGTATTCTATGTATTTCATTGTATTCTCTGTCTCGCTATAAGCCATGAATGTATTCATATGTTTTCATTTAATTAATATAATTTATGTATTCAGATGTATTATATAATTACTCTGAAGATTGCTATGTTTTGGGGGTATTTTTCAGTTGAGAATCTTTTTTATAACTGGAAATACAAAATTTGTGTGTTATAAACTTATAATTGTGTTTGTTGAGTTATATTAGGAGTCTATTATGTTAATTGATTCACTTTTCGTTTAAACACAGTGTAATCCCATGTTTCACGCCATGAATACAGTCGAATACATTCGAATACAAAAACCTGTCTAGTTGTAATCTCATATTTCACGCCTAGAAATACTATTGTATTCATGAATACAGTAGCTTAAATACATCGAATACACTCTAAAAAATCTGAAAACATAGTTTTAGGAAGTAATATAGTAAATGATAGCTATAACAATAGTGGTTTATGAAAATTTCTCTAAAAACAACCCCAAAATATCCGTAGAATGAGTCTATCATTCTTCTTTTTCTTTATGCGTAAACTATTCTTGCAATTCTCATTAATATATTCTTCCTTTAATTTTGCATCAAGGATTAGAAAATTGTGAGCATATATCTTAGTCAAATTCAAGCTTTTACGCAAGGAATTGGCTAGTTAGTAGAAAGGAGACTTGATATCTAATTTTCAAACAATCACAGCTTAATCAGGATCATTTGAGTCCAGAGTTCACTCAGAATCAAAAATAGGATCGAGATCACTTGATTGTGTTCCCATAAAAAAGGTGCTAAACTTTAGGAAAAGAAATCAAGTTAGAATACAATTTCTTTCCTACTAGAAAACATTTTTTATATTTAACCTCGTATAAGGAATACATAATAATAATTTCATACCAAGATCATAATTTTAAAACCGTTTGAATTTTTCATTAGTTAAATGTCAATAACACAACAGCCCAAAGATTAACAAAAGTACGAAACTTGAAAACTTGCCCTAGAGCCCTAGTGAGTCCAACCCTAATATTGAAAACTTGCCCTAAAGCCTTACTATATATTAGATCTTTTTTTGTTTCTCTTTGAAGCATTGTGTTGACGACATAGTATTCCAGATCCTAACATGGCTCCCTACCAAGGCTCTCATGCGATTCAAGTGTGTTTCTAAAGCTTGGAACATACAACATGATCCCGACTTTGTCAAATTGCACAATGCTCGTTCTCTAGCGCGTCCCTCCACCACCCGCCTCCTTTTGTTTGAAGTAGAAGTATGTCCTGGTGGGGAAGACTATCTTTCAATAAAAAAGAAAAGACCACAATTAGAAGGATTTTCTTTACAATTTCAACTATTATCAAATGAGTATTTGCTCCAATTATAGCAATGGCCTTGTTTGTTTGTATAGCTTTAAAGATACTCAGACTTATTTGTACAATGTCACCACAGGAGAGATAAAAGCTTTGCCATTCTCTATGAATCAAGAAATTCACGCGCAATACCCATTGGATCCTCAGCTTTTTCTTGGATTTGATTCGATAACGGAAAAATACAAGTTGGTTCATGTTTTTGTGGGAAAAAACAATGGTAATCGAGTAATTAAGACTAGAATTCGAACTCTTGGAATCGATTCTTCCTGGAGAAAAATCCATATGCCGTCTAATTGTTTTCTTAAGCCAAAGATATGTATTTTCCTCAACGGAGTTATTTATTCAACTGATAATTCATTGAATTGTATTTGTATTTACTACTTCAACTTCAGATCGGAGAAGTTTGGGAGACTTTCACCAAAACTTTGCAGTTACATTCGCCTAAATAAAATGCAAACTGCATTACGGGGAAAACTGGTTATCAATTGTTGTTTAAACCATAACGGGAGACGTGAAAATGGCAATTTGATGTACGATGACGTTAACAAGGTTTTTATGAAATTTAAGGAATCTAATTATCCCGATTTTGGGGAGAAGGTTGCATTGGTTGAAGCAGAAAGGATAGACCAGATGACGCTATCAGATGTTTTATTAGCAACAACAAGTATTATTAGTGCACCAGCTTCTCTGGTATTTCCCAATCCTTTTCTGTTAAGAAATGTTAGCAGGTTTGTTGAAAACATTATCCCATTATCGTCTTTAGTTTGAAAAAAGATTTGTTTTAGTTTCTATCATCAGCTTGTTTGGATGGTTGTTAACTATCGTATTGTTGCTTTAAATACAATGTTTGTTTTGTTTGTTACTTAAATTTTGTTGTATTGTATCGTTAAATCCGTCGTTACGTAACAACGAAATGTGTCACTTTATGTAACACCAACCGATCTGATGTGGTTGAGTCTTTATCTTGTTTTTTTCTCTCATTTCACTCTCAACCAAAGATTTTGTTTGGTTTCAACTAGTTTGTTCTTTTTTTTCTTCAGGAATTGCTAGGTATGTGTTGTTCACAAATTTATGGATTGTGCTGCCTTACTTGATTTCAGTTTCAACGTATTTTGTTCTTTTGACATTAATATACATTATATAACATTTCCAAACTTATTAGTGTAGCAAGATACATGGCTTAAAAACGACAAGAAATATAGTAGTATAACATAACATAGGAGCAGCATGTGCTTCGGCTAGGGGTGTTCCTGGTTCGGTTTGAATCGATTTTTGCCTAAAAAGAAATCAAACCAAGTAAGTCGGTTTTTAAAATAAAGGAACCAAACCAATTAACTTGGTTTTCTAGCGATTCGATTTTTGTCGATTTTTATCGGTTTTTCGGTTTTTTTGAGTATTTATCGTTTTTTTTCTTAAATATGAGACATACACTACCAAACATATATTTCGGCGACTACATTTTCAATGTTACACTATCAAACCAACTGCTCTTTGAGAAATCTATCATTTACCCTGATATATTGATGATAATTGAATAAAATATTGATGAATAATTTAAGTACTCAATCAAAAGTCGATTATTTTTAATATGAAATAATTCTTTTACTTAACAAAAGCAAACTACCAATCAAACTAGAATGTAAATGCAAATAATTAGATTATTGTAATAGCAAAGAATTAGACTTAAAATACAAACGACTAATATGTACCATAACATTTTAGAAACTTTATATCAGAATAGATAAATTTACATTCTAGGTGTAATAATAAATTTAAATAGATACCTCTATAGTCGGTTTGGTTCGGTTATTTTTTTATTAAAATCAAAACCAAACCAATTTTGGTCGGTTTTTAAAATTCAAAACAAAAATCAAACCAAACCTAAAATGTATCGATATTTTTTTGATCGGTTTAATCAATTTTTCGGATTTTTATGAACACCCTGCTTATGGCCAATATGCCCGAAGAGTTTCGACTTGCGATTGCTGTGGATTATTCAAAAAGAACTCTCTCTGAGTGTTCAATTTTAAGATCCATTATGTTAAGCTAATTGTATGTAAAATTGACGGTTTTAGGGAAAACATTCTCTATTATTTCTAGTTTTTGAGCTAAATATTATGTAACAAGGTCTATCTATATAATTCAGATCAATCATTTTCTTTTCTTTCTAAAAGGATTTTAACTCATATGAAATCAAACTCCACTTTTGCATTACTAACAATTTGTTTTGTTTTCTTTAGAATTTTGTGATGTAATTAATAAGTACTAGTCAACAAGGGTCCTTTGTTTGTTAGGCGTAAAAGAAGAAGCTGCCAAAATGTTTTCCCTTTAAAACGAACTACAAATTGTCTCTATCTGTACGTTCACACCTTTTGTTATAATCCGAACTAACAATTCACACGTTATAAAATTGATCACGTCAATATACTAATCAAGGGTGGCGTCTAGTAACACTCCTTAACGATCGGATAGCATGAAGTATACAATTTACTCTAAAGAACCAGTAGAAGAATAATATAGTAATTCTTTCTGTCCTTATAGCTCTGGATCACCCTAGGATATGGTTCAACCGTCAAATCCTAATAGGCGACCAACTACGTGTTCATGTCAAATATAATCGACCATTGAATGACCTAAGAAACTCACTTCTTCTTTCATTCAATTGCCCTTGCCAAAGTCTTAATTTGGTCGTTGATAATTCATAACAACATGGAGTTTAAACTCATTACCAAGAGTTGACAGATTCCATCTTGATCAATCACGAATTCTACAAGTATTTAATCACACCCAATATCCTTTCAACCATCGCCCTAGGGCCATAGATGTCTGGTATCAAAACATAATAAATAACTTGTCAATTACTATGACGATCTCAAGTCAAAAGAAATTCTTACATCACATTCTTCAAGAGAATATTCTATTGACAGTTTATGATAATTCTAACCATAGGAATTATCCAATGAGTCGGTTCAATGATCATATCTCTATATGCATCATCTATCTATGTGAATTAGTTAATGAGATCAACTAATCTTTATCACGTAAAAACGATCACATAAATATTGATCTAAACGGATTACTAATATCCAAATTAATAATCCTATGATCAAGAACAAATTTAGATTAAATTATAAGAAACTTCACTCTCATTATCATGATCTCCATCACAATGTCAAGTCTCATAATTTAATCAATGGCCTTATCAAGTTAATCAAACAATTAATAATAACTATGATAAAAGAATATCAAATGCCATATATTTTTATATCAAATAATTTTTTCAAAAATATATTCAAATTATCAAATATGATATTGGATCTGGATCATATCTACTGTATCCTAACAGACCAAAATTCGTCTTTTTAATGTTAAATCTTTACCGCTTTCTCATATCCATTATTGATTTTTCTTTTCTCTCTCTTCTTATTTTGTTTAGACTTTTTACATAGTTTACTCTTTAATTTGTTTTTATTTGTGATATACAATTTCTAACCCACTCTTATGATTATGACTAATGTTCTTTAGTTTTTGCATTAGAAAAATAATTTGATACATCTTTTCTTTTTAAAAAAAACTTAAATTTATTTATGTAATTGATCATAAAAGTTCTAATTTTTTTCAGCTTGACAGTCATAAAAAGATTAGTTGGCTCATCAATGTTCTTTAGTTATTCTCATAGCACAAATTAAGATGTTTCTCTTTCGACATTTGTAGCAATAACGCGAGTTAGTCATGTATCAGCTATGTAATTGAAAAATAATGTCCTAAATTAAGAAATTTGAAATTCAATAATAGTGGCTATTTGTGTTCCCTTTGTGTATTGTATCCTAACTTTGAAATGGGTAAAGCCCAAGAGTTGCGGAAGTCCATAGAATTTCCATTAGTAGGCTTTTTCTAATGGGAAATTTTTGTTCCTATACCATATAGGAAACTATATTATCAAATATGTTCATAGTTTGCATATTACCCGGCATGCTAATAGTATTTTTACAAAATATAGACAGTTCATTAAATAAGGAATCATTGTAGTTGTAGGCTTCCTTATTTAGGCGCGCTAATATTGGGAATTAAAGATTCTTTCAGATATTTCATTAAATAAGGAATCATTGTAGCTGTAGGCTTCCTTATTTAGGCGCACTAATATTGGGAAATTAAAGATTCTTTCAGATATTTCAAACGCAAATCACGTTGTATTAATTTTCGTCTCTTTCTATTCAAATTGTACGACTCTATTTCTGCGATACACTCTGTTTCGACATTGTTTTCTGTTTTCACAAATCAAAAACGTCTAAAACTTCTACAAATCTTCTGCAAAAAACGTAATTTTGTCGAAAATCCCAATTATGCTACAATTGAATGGGAATTGGGATATTAAAATTCAATGTACCCAATTTGTAGATATTTTGTAGATAAATTGTAGATTATTTGTATTCTAATTGTAGATGCTTTGTTTTCTGTTTCACAAATCAAAAGCGACTAAAACTTCTACAAATCTTCTGCAAAAAACGCAATTATGTCAAAAATCTCAATTATGCTACAATTGAATGGGAATTGGGATATTAAAATTCAATGTACCTATTTTGTAGATAAATTGTAGATTATTTGTATTCTGATTGTAGATGCTTTATTTTCTGTTTTCACAAATCAAAAAAGACTAAAACTTCTACAAATCTTCTGCAAAAAAACGCAATTATGTCGAAAATCCCAATTATGCTACAATTGAATGGGATTTGAGGTATTAAAATTCAATGTACCCAGTTTGTAGATATTTTGTAGATAAATTGTAGATTATTTGTATTCTGATTGTAGATGCTTTGTTTTCTGTTTTCACAAATCAAAAATGACTAAAACTTTTACAAATCTTCTGCAAAAAACGCAATTATGTCAAAAATCCCAATTATGCTACAATTGAATGTAGATGAAGTGCTGTTTACATTCAACAATATTGTTTAGTTCTAGTTTCAGCCCTAATTTGACGCGAAAAAAGACTATGCCTCTTATCTTCACTTGCATGAGCAGCTTTTCCATTCTTTTTCTCTGAATGTGGTGAAAATACACCCAAATCAAATGATGGAATATTTGCTTCCCTTATTTTTTTAGAGTTGTTCTTTGAAGGTTTGTTCTTCTTCATTTAGAAAATTTGAAGTTGAAGGTAAATGGATGTATGAACTTTGAAGAATAAGCTTCAATTTTGACTGGTTGTAGAAGAAGAAGCTTGATAATGAGCGTTAATGGTGGAGGTACAAATATTTCTCTGGTTTTGGCAGAAGAAATAATGGGATTTTGATACAGAAATCGTGGGTGTGGGAGGGAAACGTGGGTGAAGGTGTGGGAATTGGAGAGAGAATTTGTCACGACCCCAAATCCTAACAGGTCGTGATGGCGCCTAACATGGAACTAGGCTAGCCAACCATCACATTATTACGCATTTGTTCTGTTATAGTAATTCACAATTTAATAATAAACAGCAACATAACATAAAATAATTTTTTAAAGTCCTAGCGCTCCAATAATAGTCTAAACAACTCTAAACAAAACCTCCCAAGACTGGAGTTAACATGGTCAGAGCATCTAAGAAATAAAACTAACTCTGCAAAGATCTTAATAAAATCTAGGAATGCAATGCTAAAACTAAATAAGGAAGGGAAATGGAGAAGTTGTGGACGCGGGACAGCTACCTCGAAATCCCGTAAAAACTATTGCTAACGAACAGAGACAACTACTTCTCTGAGACGGTACCTGGATATGTGCACAGAGGCACAGGGAGTAATGATGAGTACGCCAACTCAGTAGTAATGAAAATAAATCACAGCCTGAGAAATACGAAACACGCAGCACAGATACACTAATTCACAAAAACAGTAAAACACCAAGTCACCATAAAGTATTCATCAACTACATAAGTTCGAAAACCAATTTTCAGAAATCCTTTGAAACAAGTATAATATCAATATATCTCAGTAAAACTCTCAGTAAAAATCAGTTTGAAAAACGAAGTGAATCATAGTTCAAAAACTCAGTAAAATTATCATAAATCTGCCCCTCGGGCCATAATATTCTTTCATAACATTTCCATCAGCACCTCACCATCACTAAGTATCAGCCCATCTGACACCTCACAGTCACTCAGTATCAGCCCATCAGGCAACCTCACAATCACTCAGTATCAGCCCATCAGACAACCTTACAATCACTCAGTATCAGCCCCGCGGGCAACATCACTTAGTAGGTACATGCGCTCACTGGGGGTGTGTACAGACTCCGGAGGGGCTCCTACATCCCAAGCGCTATAACAAGCCACATCATGGCATAAATCACTCACAATATTGGCCCTCGACCTCTCTCATATCATATCGTCGTCACAACATATGCCTGCGGCCTCACTCAGTCAGACACGCTCAACATGCCCCTCAGGCCATAAATATACCGGGTTCTCGACCCAAAAATAGTGTTTTATTTTCAAGAAATAATATCAAAAATACTCGAAGTGTCAAAACAATTTTCTAGAACAGACTGAGTGAAAATCATAACATATCAAGTGAGAAAAATAGCAAAAGCATGCCCCCAAAGGGTAAACAGATCGGCACTAGGCCCCAAACATGGCTTACAACCCAAAACATATCAATACTATTAAGAATGGGCTTAAAAATCGGTTTCGCAACTCAATAGTTGCCTAAAAGGAATATATCTTCAAAGTTCCAATCTTTGCATTCCAAAACCCGTGAAAGGATGTAAAGTTCGGGGGTTCATACCCTCAGAACAGGATTTAAAAATATTACTTACCTCAAACTAGCCCGAAAAGCTATTCTGCAATACGCTTGCCTCTCGTAAAAACCTCTGAGCGCTTCAAATCTATAAAGATCAGACCTTTATCATCAAATTATGCTTAAGGAATAAATTTCAATTGAAAAATATCGGTTTTAAGCACAAAATCCGAAATCGGTCAAAACCCGACACCGAGACCGCGTCTCGGAACTCGACAAATTTTATACCAAAATGTTCTTCATCATCTCACGAGTCCATACATATAAAGAACGCTAAAATCGGAGTTCGTTTGACCCCTCAAATCATCTCCTAAAGGTCTCATATTCTCAAGCCCTAACTCCCCCTTTTTCTACTGATTTTCATGAATTTACACGGATATTAAGGTATTAAATCACCTATAATCGAGTTATTAAGTCCAAAAAGCTTACCTCAATGATGCACCAAAGTTTCCCTCATCAAAATCCCTCAAAAACCTCGGAACTCGTACCACAATAGTGGAAAAAGGGTTAAAATTTGCGAAGGCTTGCTTATATACTTTCTGAACAGTGGTTCCGCACATGCGGCCACTTAAGCGCACATGCGGACCCGCACCTGCGGACCCAGGTGCGCACTTGCGGATCACCCTCAAATCACTGCCTCCGCACCTGCGCGGGTACTTCCGTATCTGCGGCATCGCAGGTGCGGAAAATACCTCGCACCTGCGGATTTTCCTCAGCTGGTCAACTTCCGCATCTGCGGAGCTTTGCTCACTCCTGCGGGCCTGCACCTACGGTTAAACTTTCGCAGGTGCGGTTACACCAGCACCAGCAGCTGAAGCTGCATTTTACCAACTTCAAAACTTCCGTTAATCACCCGAAATCAATCCCGAGCCCCTCGGGACCCAAACCAAATATACCAACACGTCACATATGATCATTCAAACTTAGTTGCACTCTCAAAACACTAAATATAACCTCAAAACACCAAAATCACATCAGATTCAAGCCTAAGAACTTTGAAATTTCTAAAATCCACCAACGATGCCGAAACTATCCAAAACAACTCCGATTGACCTGAAAGTTTGCAGACATATCCAAAATGGCATTACGAACCTGTTCCAACTGTCGGAATTCCATTCCGACCCCGATAGCCTATTTTTCACTGCCGACCGAAAATCGCCAAAAACTAACTTTCGCCAATTCAAGCCTAATTCTACACCGGACATCACAAAATTATTTTGAACACACTCCTAAGTCCAAAATCACCTAACGAAGCTATCTGAGCCCTAAAATCCGCATTCCGAGGTCGTTTACCAATAAGTCAACTCTCAGATGACTTTTCCAACTTTAAGGTCATTTTTAAAGACTAAGTGACTAAATTCTCATTATATAACCATTTTGATTTCAAGCCTACCAACTCTAACACATAAATAACAGTATAACCAAACTATGACGAGTCAATAACAGTAATTTTTATACAGGTTCTACGTAACGACTGACCGGGTCATTACATTCTGCCCCTCTTAAACAAACGTTCGTCCTCGAACGGGTCTAGAAACATTCCTGGAGTCTCAAACAAGTGAGGATATTTGCTATGCATCTCCCGCTCGGTCTCCTAAGTAGCCTCATCCACTGGCTGATCTCTCCACTGTACTTTCACTGAATCTATATCCTTGGACCTCAACTTTCTGACCTCACGAGCCAAAATTGCTACTGGCTCTACCTCATATGACATATCACCCTCGAGCTGAACTGTATTGAAGTCTAACACATGAGACGGGTCACCAACATATTTCCTGTGCATCGACACATGAAATACCAGATGAACACTCGATAGGCGGGTTGGCAAGGCAAGTTTATAAGCCACCTCTCCAACCTTCTGAAGTACCTCAAAAGGACCAATAAATCGTGGACTCAGCTTTCCTCTCTTTCCGAACCTCATAACACCCTTCATGGGTGATATCCTAAGCAGTACCTTATCACCTTCCATAAAAGACACATCCCGGACCTTCCGGTCTGTAGGCCGGTTGGTTCAACACCTCTCACCTGGCAGCAGTTCTCCACGATATTTTGGAGAAATATGTTCCTCAGTCCCACAGAGAGGAGCAGCGTAGGCAGTTTGAGCAGTTGCGCCAGGGAGAATTATCAGTCACCCAGTACGAGATGAGGTTTTATGAGTTGGCTAGACATGCTTCTGAGATTGTCCCTGATACGTACATTTTATCTGATATTAACCACATAATTTTTCTCATAAAAATATATAAATTATCATGTTTCCTCCATATTTTATACTTTATTTTGCAGGAATAATTATAGAAGAATTGTCGTGTGCAACAAAAAAAGAAAATCAAATATTGAAGAAAAATACAACAAAGAAGTGTAAGATCGAGCTATGATTCATTACTACCTTGACAATGCACAAAGTCTCGATTTGCCATGATGAAATCTAAACTTAGAATGGCAGAATTCTCATCTCTACAAATTCAAAATCAAAATTTGCCATGGAAATCTAGCACCAAATCGAGAATTTGAATTCTCATATCTGCAAATGTGAAATTTAGATTTGCCATGATGAAATCTATAACCAAATCGAGATGTCATCATGAAATTTTCTTATATAAAAAGACGTTGTTGATCAGAGGAGGTGGAGGAAGAGAGAAAGCTTTGAGCGAGAAGTCTGAATCCAAAGATTTTAAGCTTCTCAGTTTTATTTCCTTCACTAGTATCGAGTTATCTTTTCCTTTAAATCACAATAGTGGTTTAATTATTGTTTATAAATAAATTCCAGTGTAGGAAATTACTCTAGTTCCTGCTTTTAATTAAATAGGGGGGATTATTCTTCTCGAATATTCTTTCTATTTTCTTATTTAATGGACAAGAATATTTTCATTGTTAGTACTAATTCCAGTATGGAGTAACTTTTCTTGTGTTGGGAGAAAGATGGATCTTAATATTTCTATATAATAGTAGATATTTATTCTTCACATTCACATGCTTGAGCTAAAATTTATTTAACTTTTATCTGCTTTTACAATTAGACGTTGTTTAATTTATTAACATCTATCTATCTTGTACTACATATTAACTATTTTTTAATTATGTAATCGAGAGAGGCGGAATAAATAATATAGTTAAGTGTAGTATTGATATATGTTAATATTTATTTAGTAACATCTATCTCTTTTATGTTATAACTAATTTTACATTTATTTGTAATCGAGAGAGGCGAATAGTGTAATAATCAGTTATAACAAGTAGGGTAACCGAAAGGGACTTACTAATAAGAGCATGTTTTAGTTCAATCATATATTTCTGGTTCTTTAGTATTACTATGTTGAAAATTAATTTGTATAACCGAGAGGAGTGCAATTAATTATTCAACTTGAGTAATAATATATATTTGTAATCGTGAGAGGCATTTATACATTTTTGAGAAATAGAAATTGAGGAATAATAATTCTACAATATAATAGAAATATTAAGTGAATTCAAGATCCCAACACCTTTTTATTATATTTGTAAAAGACAAAATATTTTCTATTTTGCTCTATTCATGCATTTTTAGTTAGTTAATTTACAACCCAACTCTTTCTGATTTTCTCAAATAGTAATTAAAACAAGAAACGTCTGTAGAATAGATAAACCAATCTCCGTGGGTTCGACATCTTTCTATACTATTATTTGACAGAGTTCGAGTTAAAGTTATATATACGCCATACGCTCGTCAGTCCCTATTGACAGGGAGAGGATTATGAGGTTTGTAGATGGTCTTACTTATCAGCTTCGGATCTTGATGACCAGAGAGAGAGTGTCTGGAGCTACATTTGAGCAGGTTGTTGACATTGCTCGGGACATTGAGTCAGTTCGTAGGCAAGATCGTGAGAAGAGGGAGGCTAAGAGGCCTCGGGGATCAGGTTATTTCAGTGGTGCCCCTCCTAGAGGGCAATTTCAGCCTAACAGAGGTCGTTCATTTAGACCTCCACAGTCAGTTCGCCCAGCGTACAGTGGTGTATCGTCGGGGCAGGGTCCTCGCAATGCTCATCAGGGACGTTCATATTTTAGTGCCCTTCCAGCTCAGAGCTCCGCCCGAGCATCATCTTATCAGGGCTCTTCTATGCATGGTTCGTCTGGTGGTTATCAGAGGGTGGAGGTTCTCGTTCGTTTCCCCCAGCTATAGGTAATTGTTACGAGTGTGGAGAGCCCGGACATGGGTGGAGGCAATGTCCTCGTCATTTTGGTAGTTCATCCCAGCAGAGAGTTCAGCCCTCGGCTTCACCCTCATTCATATCACCACCTACCCAGGTAGCCAGGGGTGGTGGTCAGGCAGCTAGAGATCGTCCTAGAGGGGGAGGTCGAGCAGGTGGAGGCTAGCCACGTATTTATGCACTTCCGTCTAGGCATGATGCTATGGCTTCAGATGCGGTGATTACAGGTACTATTTCAGTTTGTCACAGTGATGCTTTGGCTTTATTTGACCCTGGTTCCACTTACTCTTATGTCTCATCCTATTTTGCTCATTTTCTGAATATGCCACGTGAGTCGTTACTTCTGTTCATGTTTCGACTCCGGTGGGTGATACTATTGTTGTAGACCGTGGGTATCGGTCGTGTCTTATATCTATTGGGGGTCTAGAGACCCGAGTGGACTTGATGTTACTGGGTATGGTCGATTTTGATGTAATTCTGGGCATGGATTGGTTATCCCCAATGTCACGCTAAGAGTGTTACCTTAACTATGCCCGGAGTTCCGAGAGTTGAGTGGAGGGGGTCAGTAGATCATGTGCCTAGCAGAGTGATTTTTTATTTAAAGGCTCAGTGTATGGTTGAAAATAGGTAAGAATCTCATCTTGCGTTTGTGAGGGATGTTAGTAGTGAGACCCATCTGTTGATTCTGTCCCTGTAGTCTGTGACTTCCCGGATGTATTTCCTGCAGACCTGCCAGGCAGGCCACCTGACAGGGATATTGATTTTGGTATTGACCTGGTACCAGATACTCATCCTATCTCTATTCCACCTTACCGTATAGCACCAGCAGAGTTGAAAGAATTAAAAGAGCAGGGTTCATTCGGCCTAGTGTATCGCCTTGGGGTGCGTCGGTGTTGTTTGTGAAAAAGAAGGATGGTTCGATGCGCATGTGTATTGACTATAGACAGTTGAACCGTTATCCTTTGCCTCGTATTGATGACTTATTTGATCAGCTTCAGGGCGCTAAGGTATTCTCCAAGATTGACTTGAGGTCGGGGTATCATTAGTTAAAGATTCGGGATTTTGATATTCCGAAGACGGCTTTCAGGACCAGATACAGTCATTATGAATTTCTAGTTATGTCATTTGGGCTGACCAATGCCCCAGCAGCGTTCATGCAATTGATGAACAACGTATTTCAGCCATACCTTGATGACATTCGTTATTATCTTTCATTTCAATTTTTATTTTTTAAATTCCATCTTTTATTTTCATTTAATGTATTTTCAATTTTAGCAACATCTAATATTTTATATTCGCACCTTTCAATTTTAGCAACATCTAATATTTATATTCCCACCATTCAAATTTTGATATGATTATATATTTTTTGTACAATTATAACTTATAATAAAATTAACTTAGAATTTTACATAAAAAAATAAATGCACGAAAATTAATTTATCATAATTATACGCCAAAGTTAAAATATAAAATTAATATTATAAAGATATTACATAAACATAGTTAGATATATATAAAGAGATAAATTAAAAGAGTTAAATAATAAATGATAATTACGGGGAGATGGAATAGTGTATCCCCATATTTGGGGAACACTATTCATCCCCCATTTTGAGGGCGAAAATGGGAGAGGGTTGGAGCTTCATTATGGAAAAAATTGCCTCCATTATGGGTAAATGGGGAGGGTTGGAGATGGCTTAAGCAGTAAAGAAAGATGAGGTGAGGGTCATCGTTTCAGTCCATCTCCAACCTTTACCCCCAAAATGAGGGTTTTTCCATTTTGGGGACAACTTACTCCAACCATTCCCCAATTTTTTCCCCACAAAAGAATATTCTTTTTTATATTCTTCTCTCTCTTCTATATTATATTATTATCTTTCATTTCAATTTTTATTTTTGAAATTCCATTAAGCAAATTCGATCTTTTATTTTCATTAATTTGTAATTTCCATTAAAACAATTCCATAAAATTTTAAACAATATAATTTGGATGCAATTATTATAGATTAACTAATAATTTAAATAAAAGTGAAATCATTGTGATACAAGATTAATTAAATACATATTTCATAACAATAAAATTCATTTGAAATACTACATAAACATTCAATTTCAACCTCCAGTATTCTTCTATAAATGATATATTAATGCATTTCGAAGTTCAAAAAGAGCATTTTTTTCCTTAATTCTTCTATGTCGAGTTAAAAATTCTTGAAATCATTGATTTTCATCCACTGCCATTTCTACTGTTGGAGGTGGACCTTCCAAATCATCTTGAATTGGTGCATTAAGATCACAACCACAACAATCCTCCGCGCCATTCACTCAATACTAAGTCCTGTATTATAAAAGAACTTTAGTGCCTACAGAGTTTTCGCACATGCGGTCTCGCATCTGCGAGAATAATCTCGCACCTGCAGAAATGGGCAAGGGGTCGAGAATTCGCACCTGCGAAGCGGAGTCCACACCTGTGGCTCCGCTTCTGCGAAAATCCATCCGCACCTGCGAAATTTAGCAAACTCACCTGGGGCCGCACCTGTGAGGCTGAGACCGCAGAAGCGGTCTCGCACCTGCGGCTGGGCCATCGCAGGTGCGGTCGCACCAGATCTGGTGCACCAGCAGCTGTTTAGCTAGTTTTTGGCCTCGCGCGATGCCCGAATGGCATCTGGGCCCACCCGAGCCCCCGTCCAAATACACCAACAAGTCTTAAATCATAATACGGACTCGCTCGAGCCAGCAAAACACCCAAAACAACGCTAAAACTAAAAATCACACCTCAAAACCCGTAGGATCAAATTTAAAAATCTTTGAGTTCTTGAATTCGTTTCATTACGCCGAACCTACCTATACTACTCAGAATGACACCAAATTTTGCAAGCAAGTCATAAATGACATGACGTAACTATTACCGGTCTCGAAATTCCATTCGTACCTCGATAACACAAAAACACATTCCGAACCTCAAGTTGAACTTAAAGAAACTCCTAATTCACTATTGGGCGCCGAAACGCTCCCGGGTCATCCAAAACCTGTTCCGAACATACGCCCAAGTACGAAATCATCATACGAACCTACCGGAACCTTCGAATCGCGAATGCGAAGTCGTTTACTCAAAACTTTGACCGAAGTCAAACTTGGCCTTAAGATCCAACCTTAAGGAAACTAGGTGTTCCTATACCCTTCCGAACTCCTCAAAAACCCGAACCACCCGTCCTCATAGGTCATAAGTTATTAAAAGCAACTACAGGAAGTCTCATTTAGGGGCACGGGGTCCTAGAACGCAAAACGACCGGTCGGGTCGTTACATCAGTTTTTTTCTTAAATATAAGACATACACTACCAAACACATACTCCGGCGACCACATTTTCAACGTAAAATTATCAAATCAATTGCCCTTTGAGAAATGTACTATTTACTAAAATATATTGATGATAATTGAATCAAATAGTGATGAATAATTTAAAGACTCGATTAAAAATATTTTTTTAAACATGAAATGGATCCTTACACTTAACAAAAGAAAACTACCAATCAAACTAGAATATAAATGTAACGAGTTGTACTAAAAGTGCAAATGATTAACATTCATCATAAAAATTTTGAAACTTTGTATAAAAATATACTTATATATAGGTGTAATAATAAATTTGAAATAGCTACTCCTATAGTCGGTTTGGTTCGGTTTTTTCGGTTATTTTTTTATTTTAACCAAACCAAATTTGATCGGTTTTTAAAATTCAAAACCAAAACCAAACCAAACCAAAAAGTATCAATTTTTTGGTCGGTTGATTTGGTTTTCGGTTTGGTTCGTTTTTTCGAATTTTTATGAACACCCCTAGTTTCGGCATAGAGAACATCTCGAACACATCTCAGATTGTATTTCTAAGATGAGAAAAGAAAAATGAACAAGTGGAAAAGGAAAAGAAAGAAAGAGAGGAATTGTTTTGATGATATATTATTCAAGATCCTAACATGTCTTCCAGCCAAGTCTCTCATTGGATTCAAGTACAACAACAACTGTATGGATCGAAATCTGACCATAAAAGAACGACCCCTAAAGGGGACGGTAAAAAAGCGGTTAACCCATGCTTGCACATACGAGATGCCATGCTGGTGAACATAGCAGCCATGGCCGAGGTCGATTTACCGTAGAGCCTTTATGGCGTAATGTATGTTATGGCGTCTAAGGAGATCGACCCGAAGTACCCACGACAAATTATGATAAACTGGTTAAAGACCATTGGGTAATGAGAGGGAGAATGATGGGAGGGGAGCCTTTTTCTTTATCTTACTCTTCCATGAGAACATTCCCCAGGGGGAATCCCGGGGAAGACTGAGGGAAAATTCATAACTTAGATTTAAATCTTTGTAACCTCTATTATGAAATGAATAAAAACCTTTCAAGTTTCTTTTAATATTATCTTTCTTTTACTATCTTTTACTACGAATTATAACATGATTGTAAAGGCACGAGTTCGTTTTCCTCACTCAAAATACCTTCCATAATCTCGTACATCTCATAAACTTTCATATTACTAATTGATCTCATTCAATACACCCTCGATCTAGGGGTTATTACCTTTGGTTAGGATTTACCCTTTATTTCACATATTAATTCGTTTTAAGAAGAAGTCAATACTTTTTTGGTAAAACAACAACACACCCAGTCTTATTTCACACCGTGAGGTCTGGAGAGAGTAGTGTGTACGCAGACATTATCCCTACCTTGTGAGGATAGAGAGTCTGTTTCCAATAGACCCTCAGCTCAGGTCATGCGATTCAAGTATACTTCTAAAATTTGGAACACTTTGATACAGCAATCCAACTTTGTCAAACTGCACAATGCTCGTTCTCAAGTCCGCCCTTTGGCCATCTGTATGTCCTAGAACCCGTTTGGATTAGTTGATTAGCATTAGGTGTTGAAAAGCACTTTTTAGTGGTGAAACTGATTTATTAAATAAGCAGTTACATGTTTGGATACAAGTGCTGAAATTGATAATAAGTTGCTGCAGTATTTAATAAAAATGTGCTAATAAGCTCTTTTTCTGTTAAAATGACTTAAATAACCTTAGAACTGTTTACACGTATAATGGTATAATTTCTTCAAAAGTTTAGATTCCAAATCGATCCAAATACAAAATATTCTATTTGTCATTTTATTTTAAATATAGTTATGCATAGCTAAGATAACTTTTATGATAAATATAATTTATTTTATGATAAGCATATAATCATAAGTTATAATAATTAATAAATTGATAAAAATTTCTCACTAAAAAATAAACCTAAATATGACAAAATATTTGAAGAGAAATAAACATTAATATACCAAAAAATTGATATGTCTTCATTTATGACATACAGTTAAAAAGATTAATACATAATCACATAGATATAAATATGCAAAAGAATATAGAATTTGTTTATCTTAAATAGTCTTGTCGACTTGAAAAGGCGAGAGGGGGAAGGGGGTGGGTAGGTTGAAATAGTATTTGAGGCAGTGATGAGTATGTGTTCAAATCACTCCATTGGTCTTGTTTGTTTGTATAACTATAAAGATATTCAAGCTTACTTGTATAATATAACCACAGGGAAATACCCATTGGATCATCCTCAATTGTTTCTGGGATTTGATCCAATAACTGGAAAATACAAATTGCTTATTATTTTTGCGAAAATCAACAACAACCAAAATAGTCGTTTCGCTGTTGTTAATAGGTATACAATCGATGTTCCTATTACCAAATTAATCTTATAGATTGTCTATATATTTAATAGTGTAGTACGTTCATCACCTTTGTCTTTTGCTGTTTCTGAAAGTTTTAATTTTCATCACCCTCCAAAACAAAACGTCACATCTCATTCCATCAATTTCTAGATGGAACAAAAAGGAAAGAAAATCACAACAAAAACTAAACTGCTTTCCCTTTTTAGTGTGTAAATTGAAAAATGAAAATGATTTATTTTTGTTCCTCCTCTACACAACAATAAATCTAGTAAAATTCCACAAGTAAAGTTTGGGCATGATAATGTGTACGCATACTTTACCTCTATCTTATAAAGATGGAGAGATTGTTTCCGATAGGCCATCGGCTCAAGAACAGTGAAAGGAGGCAATAAGCAATTAATAACAACAAAAAGGTAAAAGGCAGTGGAAGCAAATGACAAAATATGTAATAAGTAAGATCAAGGAATACGGGAATACAAGACAAAATATGTAATAAGTAAGATCAAGGAATACGGGAATACAAGACTAATGCCAACTATTGGTAATGGGGACGCCTCGTGTAATAACAAGGCACTAGGAATAGGAAAATACAAGAATAGTGCTAATACTATTGGTAGTACATGGAGATTCTTGACTACCTGTCAACCTACAACCTTAACTTTCGATCTCGATATTTTTCTTTCGAAGGACACTCGGTAAGCTGAAATAATGTCATGTCCTGCCTAATCACCTCCCCCAGTACTTCTTAGATCTCCCCTATCCCTCCTCTGACCCGACACCTCCTGACCGGGGCATCAGTACTCTCTTCTTTTGACATGCTCGAACCATCTCAGACTCGATTTCCGCAACTTATCTTTCACATGAGACACGTTCACTTTGTCCCTAATAACTTCATTCATGATTTAGTCTTTCCTTATATGCCAACACATCCATATTAACATTTTCATTTCTGCTACTCCCACCTTCTTGACATGAGATTTATTGACTGGCCAACACTCGACTCCATACAATATAGTTGATCTAAAATTTAAATACCACTCTATAAAACTTACCTTTAAGTCTTGTCGGCACATTCCTACCACACAAGACATCAAATGCGAGCCTTCATATCATCCATTACGTTTTAATACGATGGGTAACATCCTCGTCAATCTTCCTATTACCTTGTATTATGGCCCGAAGGTATTTGAAATATCCTTCTTGGGAATGACTTGTGTTCCGATAGGGATATTCAACAAAGATACAATTAGTGCTGGCAAAATGAGCCCATATTTTGCTAACCCGCCCAATTCGCCCCATATTTTAATGGGTTGGGTGAGTGATATTTAAGTTGGGTAAAATTTGGACTTTAACCCATATTCAACCGTAAAAATATGGGCATTCATGGGTAAAATATGGGTTAGACTAGTGGGTTATCTTCCAACTTTTTCATATTTGTTTAGCTTAGCATTTTCCTTATGAACCCATTTTCTTCTAATTGAAGGAAATTATTTTACTTATCAAGAGAAAGAAAAATATTTTTCAAAACTCTTTTTCAATCTAACCCACCATATGCCTCATCCCCACCAACCCACCCCACCCCAAACCACCCTAGCCCACCCACCCCTAAACCCACTACTACCATCCCAACCCCACCCAACTCAATAGAAATATTATTAAGGGTGTGTTTGGTATAAAGGAAAATATTTCTAAGAGAATTTTTTCTTCGAAAACAAGTAGTAATATTATTCATTTTCTGGTGTTTGGTACGCAAATATTTCCTCAAGAGTGTTCATAAATAATTTTGATACAATAAACATGAAGCCATAAACTTCGAACCAACAACATTCCGAACCCACAAATTTCACAAACTTCTGAACCGCAAAACTTTTGAAACCGCAAAATTTTGAACCCGTAAACTTCGAAACACATAAACTTCTGAACTCATAACTTTGGAACTTCTAAAATTTTGAACATGTAAATCGAAAGATGAAAAAAGTAAAACTGAAAATATATTAAAAAATATATTTTTCTCGGGGGGTGTGGGAGGGAAGGTGGGGGTNGTAAAAATATGGGCATTCATGGGTAAAATATGGGTTAGACTAGTGGGTTATCTTCCAACTTTTTCATATTTGTTTAGCTTAGCATTTTCCTT
The DNA here is from genome assembly GCA_005239495.1 of Nicotiana undulata. Taxonomy (NCBI): domain Eukaryota; kingdom Viridiplantae; phylum Streptophyta; class Magnoliopsida; order Solanales; family Solanaceae; genus Nicotiana; species Nicotiana undulata. Next base: position 32,783 of record ML286741.1, read on the forward strand.
ATGAACCCATTTTCTTCTAATTGAAGGAAATTATTTTACTTATCAAGAGAAAGAAAAATATTTTTCAAAACTCTTTTTCAATCTAACCCACCATATGCCTCATCCCCACCAACCCACCCCACCCCAAACCACCCTAGCCCACCCACCCCTAAACCCACTACTACCATCCCAACCCCACCCAACTCAATAGAAATATTATTAAGGGTGTGTTTGGTATAAAGGAAAATATTTCTAAGAGAATTTTTTCTTCGAAAACAAGTAGTAATATTATTCATTTTCTGGTGTTTGGTACGCAAATATTTCCTCAAGAGTGTTCATAAATAATTTTGATACAATAAACATGAAGCCATAAACTTCGAACCAACAACATTCCGAACCCACAAATTTCACAAACTTCTGAACCGCAAAACTTTTGAAACCGCAAAATTTTGAACCCGTAAACTTCGAAANGCATGCTGGGGGGTGCAGAAAAAAAACAAAATTTTTAAATTTACAAAAAAAAAATTAAAAAATTCTTTTTTTCTTTTGCGTGGTGGGGGTGGGGGTGGGTGGTGACGAAAAATAAATCTTTTTGAAGAGAGGGTACGAGGTGAGGTTAGGTGGGTGAGTATGGGGTGGGTTGGTGAGGGTAAGAAATAGGGTGGGGAAAGTTGAGAAGAGTTTTAGAAAATGTTTTCCCTTCTCATGATAGGGAAAACATTTAAGTCAACTAAACATGAGAAATTGGAAAATATTATTCGAAAAAAAATACAACCCGTATAAATTGTATTAGAAAAAAAATACATTTATATAATAAGGGTTAACCCATATTCAACCCGTCCATTTGACACCCAATCCGTTTTTTACCCGCATGAAATATGGACAGGTTGGACCCAACTTATTTTTAATCAACTCATTTTTAACCCGCCCAAATCCAACTCAACCCGTTGCCACCACTAGATACAACCAACAGACCACATGTTCCCCTTCTGCACCTTGTTTTAAAAAGAATGGGATAGCTATTGTCTCTACAAATAAGGCAACAAAAGTATAATCAGTTAACTTAATTGGAGAAATATTCGTAACTGAGCCTTATGAAGGACATATGATCCAGCAAAATGAAGGAAACTGAAAATAGCAATAGAGGAGTGATAATAGTTTACTTTGTATACTCCAAAAAAAGTAAGAAGAATTAACTTGTATAATAGTTTATCCAACCATTTAAAAAGTAGGCGATGGACATATAATATATGTGTAATTTATATATAATATGTGTAAATACCGACAAAAAAAAAGTAAACAGTAAATCTAATAGATTATTCGTGTGGGGGCGGATGTAGCGTAATTCCAACGGATTTAATTGAAATCATAACTTTTGACGCGATGTATAATTTATATGTAAAAATCTACTAAAATTGCAATAACGAATGAATATGAACCCATAACTTTAAAATATAATGAGTGCAATATTAAGAATCTCGAAAGTTGAACTCATGGAGTTTAAATTGGTTCTGGATCCGCCTCTAATTTGTGTAAAGATCAACATATCTCTTTTTTTTTAAAAATTTCTCACCCGCTATTTGATACTCATATTGAGGCCCGACTAATCCGGATTCGCACCGCGAAGTCATACTTAGAAATGGACAATCTACTTAATTGTGGATGTCTTATCACATTCACAATAATTTTGATTATTTCGAATCAACGAAAAGGTAAATAACTAAACGGAGCTTATTTAAATCTATACGAACTCTGTACAGAATATCAATGATAAGCATCTAGAAAATATATTAAGTTGGTGAGAGCAGGAGAAGATGCACATTTATAGGCAATATAATATTGACCAATAATTCTTTGACAAAATGTCCATAAATGAATTATTATAATAATTAAAAAATAAACTATGATGCGCCTTATTTTAATCTGGTACGCGTTTCAACCAGAAATTCTTGAGACCAACAACATGAGAAAGATGGATCGATTTTGTCATATATTCTGTTTAAACCCCGAGGTAACAGATAAACATCTCAAGGGTCAAAACGGCCTAATTTTCAAAAAAAGAAAAGCCTAATTTAATCTAAAATACTTCTTCCGTTCATTTTTAATTTGTCCACTTTTAACTTACATTCTCTTTTTAAAAAAAATATAATATATATTTTATAATTTTACCCATAATAATAATAGCATTTCTAAAAGTCTTGATAAATAATTTGAGACATGAGTTGTTAATGATAAAGATAAAACAAATTTTTTTTTTTGTCTTTCACTTAATTTAATATAATGAACAAGTAAAAGTGAAAATATACGTTTAGTATGATGAACAAGTAAAAGTGAACGAAGGAGTACTAGAATATAAATTTTGATGGACCGTTTTTCATTTATACATGACCTAAAAATCACGAACAAAATTAAGCTATTTCAACTCTCACTTTTTAGCTTTTCTGATTACATTCCAATGGAATAATAGTTACTAATGATTTATGACTAATAATTCCCTCGCTAGGACTCATCCAGTTGAATTAACTAAATTAATGTATAAATAATTATGGCAAGCAATCGTCACACACAAAAGAATAAAAATTGAATAAGCAAGATAACTTATAACTATATATGCAAGCCAGGAAAAAGAAAAAAAGTAACATGACAGCACATAAAAGAAAAAAGTATCATTATTTAGTCAAGTTTTCAATAGAATTATGGATTATTAAGCCAAGATTTCAATAGAATCGGGTCTAATAAATTTGACGTACCACAAATTCAAATTAACCATATAGAAGTAGAAAAAAGAAATAGAGAGCCACTTCTTTGAAGTAGGGGTGGGCATAGGTTGGGCAAACACGAAATCTAAATTAAAATCCCATTATTTTTTTATTTTTGGTTTGGATTTTGGATTTAATTTTTAAATTTTTGGATTGCGAATTAGATATTTGATTTGGTACTTCCGATTTTTGATATTCGAAAGTTCAAATTATTTATACTTTATATTTAGTTCATTTTACATATGCAAGTTTAATACCCTATCCATTAGATATTATCTCGTGTACTAAATATTAGTTACGAAATTACTGTCAGAATACTTTCTATTAAGATATGATTTTACTGTTACTATTTTTATCGATTGTATTAATGACTCTGTTATATTTTGTTGATAATGATTTTAATATTCGAATACTTCATTTGGCTAATTATTGTGAGAATGAGAAACCTTCAGGCAATTTAACATGAATTTGGATAGTCATTTTTGTATAAAGAAAAAACATTTCAACTTATAAGTTTACAATAAAAAAAACAAAAATATTCAAATTGATTTATTCAAAATTGAACTTATTTGAATTGAATTTGAATTATTATTTTTTTATCCGAAAATTAAATATTCAAACCAAAATTTTCATATCCGAACCGTCTCCGCCATTAAAAGTGAAAAAAGGAGAGCAAAAAAAGTAGTAAAACACAGAAGACAGACAAGTGGCCAGGTAAAAGACAAAGTTGTTCATTGTGAACCGCTAATTCATTTGTTGAAAAAATAATTTACGATCGGTCCCTCAAATAGGTATAAATAACAAATTGAGTCTATGAGATTGCCGAGAGAGGTACAAACGGAGCTGAATTTTGCAGTAGCAGCAAGTGTCGTGCATGTGTGTGTGGAATCTTGACTAGTGGCCCATTCTTCTGTTTCCTCCATTCTTTTTTTTCCGCCATTTAAAGATTTGACAATACATCTCAACTCCCCCCTTTTTAGCCCTTTCTAGGGTTCCTCTTTTTTCATTACCTCTGACCCCATTTTCTCTCCTCTTCATCAGACTCTGCTTCACTGTAAGTGCTTTAATTTTTTTGTCTTTTTCAGTTAGTTTTTATGATTTAAACTCTTAAATTCAATTCAATTTTACTGCTCTATTAATGATTTGGCAACATCTGGATACATGGTTTCTGTGCTTCTTGTGTTTTCTGAAGAGAGATACGTTTTGATTTTTTTGTCAGAATTTCAATTTCAAGATTTGGGTTTTCCTTGAAAGTATAACTGTGCTACTTTTTGTGCTAAATGTTTTAACTTTATGCCTTATTTTATTGAATTTGCTTTCTGGGGTTTTGCCCTATTGTTGACAGGGCTAGTTGTTGGGATTTCTTAGTCAATTTCATTGAATCCTCACATTACATGATTTTTAATGAAGTAAAGTGGTCAGTTAGGAACTTAGGATTCATATAGCGGACACCAACTTTTTCGGTTTTATTTTATGATTGAAACTCATGAATTCAATTCAATTTTACTGCTTTGTTAGTGATTTGGTAAAATCTGAATGCATGGCTTGTTTGCTTCTTGTTTTGTGAAGAGTGATATCTTTTGATGTTTAATTCTTGTCAGAGTTTCAATTTCGAGATTTGGGTTTTCATCTCAAAGTATAATTAAGCTCCTTTTTGTGGTAAACTTTTCAAGTTTGTCCCTTGTTTTGTTGGATTTTCTTTCTAGGGTTTTTCCATTTCTTAGTCTGCCAAGAGGGTCTCTTAAAACTAGCCAATTTCATTGAACGCCTCACATTACATGATTTTTAATGAAGTAAAGTGGTCAGTTAGGAATTCAATTCAATTCCGTTTTACTGCTTCGGTAATGATTTGGTAAACTCTGAATGCATGGCTTGTTTGCTTCTTGTTTTGTGAAGAGTGATAGGTTTTGATGTTTAATTTTTGTAAGAGTTTTGATTTCAAGATTTGGGTTTTTCTCTTAAAGTATAATTAAGCTACTTTTTGTGGTAAAGTTTTGAACTTTGTGCCTTGTTTTGTTGGATTTTCTTTCTGGGGTTTTGCCCTATTATTGAGTGGACTAGTTGTTAGCGTTTTTAGGTTGAATGAGGTATGTAATCTTTTAGGGCAACAGACTTGGCTTCAGTGTAAGTGCTTTTTGTCTTTTTCAGTTATTTTTGATGATTTAAACTCATTAATTCAGTTCAATTTTACTGCTTTGTTAATGATTTGGAAGCATATGAATACATGGCTTGTGTGCTTCTTGTATTTGTGAAGAGTGATAGGTTTTGATGTTAAATTATTGTCAGAATTTCGAATTTGGGTTTTCCTCAAAATTTTATTGACCCAGACTAGTAGTTGGGATTTCATAGTTTGAATGCAGAGATGGATCCAGGATTTGAATTTTATAGGTTCGAGCATGGGGTTCTATCACAACCTTGATATTATTTGTACTTGTTTCGTAAAATTTTAAAGTTCGAGCCAATAACCTGAACTCTATATCCGCCCCTGTTTAAATGAGGTATTAAATTTGTGTAGAGGGTCTCTTAATTGCTAGTGTTTTGTGCAGAGTGACCCTTCTGGCTACCACTTTTGGGATTGCCATGATGGCTGACGGAGAGCTGGAATTTTCTAACCAAGAAATGTTATCAAGTTCGAATTTTGGTGAATTTAGTAGTTCCATGGACAGCTTTTTCAATGAGATTCTCAAGGATACGCATGCCTGCACTCACGCCCACACTTGCAACCCGCCTGGCCCTGATAATTCTCACACACACACTTGTTACCATGTTCACACCAAAATCGTGCCTCCCTCGGAGGAGGAGGACGAGGATAAGAATCCCAGTGATGATACTGCCGAGTCTTCAGAGAAGAAAGGACAGAAACGACCTGTGGGTAATAAGGAAGCGGTTCGCAAGTATCGTGAGAAAAAGAAGGCTCGAGCTGCTTCGTTAGAGGACGAGGTTATCAGATTGAGGGCTATAAATCAGCAACTATTCAAGAGGCTGCAGGGTCAAGCTGTATTGGAAGCTGAGGTTGCTAGGCTCAAGTGCTTGCTTGTTGACATCCGAGGAAGGATTGAAGGGGAAATTGGATCATTTCCATACCAGAAGCCGATATACCAGAAGCCGATGAAGAGTGGCAATTTATATCAGAACGTAGTTAATCCTAACATTCCGGGATCATATGTGGTGAACTCTTGCAACCTACAATGTGATGACCAGGTTTATTGCCTCCATCCAGGTGCAGAAGTTAAAAGCTCAGACGGCACTGTATTAAATGGACAAGGCTTCAATAACTGTGAATTTGAGACTCTCCAATGCTTGGGTAATCAAACCTCTGGAATTGAGGAGGTTCCTTGTCCTGTGGATAATGGCACACCTATTCCTACTGCCAACACTTCTGGTCGAAACAAGAGAAAAGGTGAGTTGATGTCACTTCCTCTTAAAAGTTAATATCATCTGACAATTGGACTATCTTAAGTATTTTGTACCACCTTAACTGAGCATTGTCCGTCAGCTCACATGAGCACGGTTACCATTTGGAACTAGGACTAATGTAACCTTATTTCACTAAAGGATGTCTTTATTGTGTACAATAATATCGTCTAGTTGAGCCATTACATCGTCTAATCGAGCCATTACTTTTTTTCCACTATAACTAATATAATCCATTAATCAAATGAATATCTTCAGTCTCGTGTTCATATAAAATGGATGGAGGATGTGTATATATATAAAATGGATGGAGGATGTGTGTGTGTATATATATATATATATATATATATAAATTGTTTGTATATCTAAATTATTAGTATATTTTATCTTTGTATGTCTATAGGGATTTTATTTGTAATAATATGATTTGCAAGTAAATGAAATGGGTGACATTGTCTTAATATGATTTGCATACGCTTGCTTAATAGTACTCGGCAAGAGTTGAGAATAACAATTTTGACATTACCTCAAACTGAATACTGGGGTTAAAATAATAAAAAGGATGATTTTGTCGCTCCGTTTCAAATAGAAAAAAAGAGTAAAAACTAAAATAGTTGTAATTATGCAAATTCTATCTTAAGATTCTGATACCATTTTCCCCAAAATTAAGAGTCGTTAAGAGTTTCAATGTTTCCCCTCAAGTTCCGAGGAATTGTTTGTAATTAAATAGATGTGTACCAAAGAAAAAATGAGCTCCGCTAATACTTGCTAACGCGGAGTGAAGACAAAGAACTAGTTCAAGAAAGTTTGGATCACAATACCATGGAGCAGAATCTGGTGAATTCTGAAAGAAAGGAATCAAAGATGCTTTGAAGATAAATTACAATCAACACATCTCTTGAGAGCAAACTATATATATATATATCTTTTAGCTTTTTGGTGTAAATTGGATTTAATTGATTTCGAAGGATATATGAATTTCGTCAGACATCAGCTCCTTTTGTTACAGAATAGGTCAAAAAAATTGTTAAGGGGAGTCCAATAGTTGCTGGAAGTAGAGCATCTACTGGACGCCATGTAAGAAAGTTATGGCCAAGCATATACTGGTAATACAAGTAATGCTCTTATGTTCTGGAGGAGAAATTGCTCCTGAACAATTTTTTTTTTATTTCATCAGGAAAAGGAGAACTTAGCATTGTTTCTTATCACAATGCATGTTGTGCTAAATCACATTAACAATTATACACCTAGCATAATATATAGCCTGCATATAACTCATATATTTGGTTACTGACACCATTTATTAAAATGAGAAGGGATTGCTTTTATGTAAGAGCAATTGTACTTAAAAACCATCTAATTTGATTTATAATTTATCACAAGTTTATGCAAAAGTGTCATTATTGCATGATTCAAAATATAATATGTTTGGGATGTAATTTTAGTCCAAAATCTCATGAATTTTGAAGCAAGTAGAGATAAACACTAATCAATACATAATAAGATGATACGTCAACTCAAGTCTAGGAAATGTCATCATCAAATGGGGACTGGCTTGAGATGCAATAGTAGTAATTATGTTATTGCAATATAAAAGTTTACCTTTCTCACCTTTGTGCATATAAAACTAAATTAATGACAATAGTGTCATCTTACATGCTTACCACAAGATCTCTGACGAGATGTAATCCAAAGTTTTCCTTGGCAAAGAAGTTGTAGCTCTCGTAGGAAGCTTTTATCCCTTTTAGGAAGTCTGAGAGGAAATAACAATTCGTGTTGATAACGTACTAAGAAACTAAGCTCAAAGTAACAACACGAAACAAGGAAAAACAAGAGATATAAAGGGGAAAGAGAGGAGAGATTCTTATTTCATCAAGTATTTTCCAAGTGTGTACAATGTGATGATCAAACCATCTATTTATAGGATGACATTGAGGTAATACAAAGGGATGTCGTGAACATGGTATTAACTATTGAGACCATGGGGAAAGTTATGGAGGGGGTTATGGAAGTGAGGGAGTTACAATAATAATTGTAAGAAGTGGTGGGTTTAAAAACATATTTATCTTGAACTGAAATTCCAAATAATGAAACATGAAGGGGTTTAAAAAGCAAAAGTTTGCAACGTATTGTGCCTTTTATGTAAGCTTGTAAACTTTGTTATTTCCTTAAATGCAAATGAGCTGAACAAGAAACAGGTTAATGTACTAGTGTAGAATGACAACTTGTGTTTTTTTTCAAGCTGCCTGACTGTCCTCCTTTATGTTGATATTTGCTTTGCTTTTTCAGGAGGCGCACGTATAACAACAGCAAGTTGATGAAGGAGAAGCATCTTTTGCTCTTGGGAATAAGTACGTTTTGTTATGTGCTCTCTCTTGGGATTTCTTCGCAGCTTATCTACTTTGTTGAGTTCAATTATAATCTCCTTCCGGCTGTTGAGTTGGTGGCCTAGTAGTTATTTATCAACAGTCATGTAAAGCAGAACAAATTGAACGAATATAGCTTGCAGAACTCATGAAGCGGATACCAAGAGTTTTGGTTTTCTGTGAAGATCTGGAAGCTTTTTATTCCTCGGTGTTGTATTTGTTCATTCTTTTTGATGAATATCACCTCTTGGTTATGGATCTTTGAATTGATAAGTTGTCGTTCCTATATTATGTGAATTTGAAACCACTAAATTTGGAATAGATGGTGGCTTTGTTTATTGCTCGTGGTTCTGCTTTTAAGAGTGAGTCAAAGTTCAAACACTCTTGACAAATTATTGACGTGGTTCCTCTGTTCCCGTTCTCTTTATTTTACGTCTGTGACCACATGGTGTGTTCAGTAGTTTGAGCTGAAATACAAAAGATCTCATGAAGTCTACCTTGAGTGGTGAAATCTGTAGTATTACATATGCCCTAATGGGTTTTTTCTCATTTTCTATGTTTGGTTTTGGTCCTTTTTATTGTATGTATGGGGAGGGGAGTTCAAGAGAGGGGCTGTCTTATTAGGTGTCAGAAATTAAAGTCGGTTCGATGACCCTGGGTCGTGGAGGGGTTGGTAGGGAAGAACAAAATTTCTTTCTTCCGTGTCAATTTACATGTGAGTTTTGAAATTGATGTTTTTCGTCTGGTGAGTTACAATTGACAACTATAGTGGCCACATAAAGCTTCATAGATTTTATGGGACAATTTAATTTCGAAGATAAGACACATTCATGATATAAGGTTTTGTTTTTGTTTATTTAATCTTTGATACAATGAAGGAACTATCGTCAAACACTTTCTTCCCAAAACAACAGAGGTATTTTTGCTTCTCTGTATTCTTCCGTTCTCCTTAATTTTTCCATCTTTGGCGGAGATATTAGATTACCTCCTAGGTTGATATGTCACTCAACTCTCCTTTAAAAATAAAAAAAAGGACCACAAACACGCGCTGTAAACTCTGAATCAAGACCAGTGTTTGGAATCGGAGCCAGGCATTTTTTCCCCCTAATTAACATGCAATGCCACATACTGTTCATAAATCTGCACCTAATTAACTTAATAGGCAATGCCAAGCACAAGTAAATATTGATGGCGCTCTTCTAGTTCATAAATTGCGGGACAACTACAATGGCCACATGCTAATGGAGGAGAAAATGCCACAAAAGTTAAACATCCAGAGTTAGGAGAACTCAGCAGTCGCCATTGTCATCGTCATCACGATAAATGCTCTCAGCCATCTGCCATACTTGGATAGTATTGTCTTCTGCCACACTAGAAATGACCCATGGCTCATTCTTGTTCCATGAGAAGTCGGATATCTTTGCTTTGTGACCACCATGAGAGAAGAGAAGTTCAGAGGGCCCATCTTCAGCTTCCCCTTCCAATTGCTCGTCACCAATCCTGAAAGACATAAAACCAAATCAAATCAATCATTATTCGAGTAGAAAGATGGGCGATTTTTCTTGGGTTATTATTGTTATGTATTGTGGGATTCATTTCATGCATGAGGTACCTGTTAAGATCCCAGACCATCAACCTTCTATCACCAGCTGAAGATGCCAGTACGGTCTCATGATTAGGATCCCATTCTACCTGAAATACCTCATCCCTGCAGAAAATCATTATGGTTTAGTGAGAAAAGCTTTAGCATTTGCAGTAACAAAAGGTTGTGCAGTCATTCAATTTTGAATGCATGAGAATTAAGAGAAGAGCCCGAATAAATCCTGGGTAAGGCCAAGGCCTGACAATCAAGAGTCTCCCTCCAGCTATTGGTGACAATACAGTCACAGTCTGGAAAATTATTGTAATGAACTAACATAGAGATACCTATTACAATGTCATCAAATAAACTTTTCTCAAGGCTTTAGCATGTAAGAAAGGAGGAATTAGCTGAGGAAGAGCGTCAGCAGGGGTCAAAAGCAACAAAAGATTTTACCATTTTCCATGTACAAGGGAAAAATTACTCAGCATAAAGTCAGAACCATTTCAATTTTCAAGTAACTTTAATGAATACGTCGTAGCTTTCATTGCTTTTGTTTCAATAGGAGCTTATTTTGCTTGTTAGTGGATCCAAACATCAATAAGTCAATCAGCAGCAGAGACGAGCATCATAGAACTGTGATTTGCTTAGTTTCTATGCCATAAAGACAAGGGAGTGACTTCACAGTTTGACTGCACTAAATTGAAAACTCATATATAAAGCTGAAGGACATACGTGTGACTACCAAACACGTGCAATGGAGTGCTCAGCTTTCGCATGTCGAACAGACCGACAGTACTATCTGATGATGCTGTAGCAAGAACCCACTCATTATACGAGTTGAAGGATAAATAATTCACCTGAAAAGTGGAAGAAAAAACAAGATCAGCAAGACTACCCGGGGAAAATGTTGAGAAAAAATTGTTCAGACAGTGACCATGTTATTCACTTTCTGATCTCGCAATTAAATAATGGATGTGAAATTGTGAATCATGTGACCAGTTTAACAACTCTTGAACAGATACAACAGAATCACTAAATGTGCCATTAGTTCCATTAACCCAAAACACCTGAATTGCCTTGTCCAATTGTTCCAAATGAAGCTTTCTTAATTTAACAGATATTATTCACATGCTCGAGAAGACTCCTTGACTAGTTTCGCAACATTGTACACGAATCTAGTTCAGAGTGTCTTCTGTACAGCAATGAGAGATGTTTCAGAGAACGAGTCATGGACCACAATCCACTTTTTGTTCCTATTATGGTTTCTTCTGTTTCTTCATAACATCATGTTAGAATCCTTGCTATAATGAGTACTTGAGGTACATTTAAACATGACAGATAACCAAACATGAGATATGTTGAATTTCAACCTGTCTTGGTCTGCACTTAGAAGCCCAATATAAAAGGAGGGCAGCAATATGTATTGTGCAGCCTTGAATGATGAATATTGAATCAGAATATGAGTACTGTTGGAAGTAGGGGTTGATTTTAGATTAGCCAAATTCAGAGTTAAGCTTTCACAGATTAAGGAGATAAGTATTCCACAGAAATCTATATATTTGATACTAATAATGTCCTCTAAACAGTCACTCCAGAAAAGTCACAGTCAACCCTCATTCACATGGTTGAAGACTCATTAAAGGAGAACCTTCCCTGTTATATATTAGGTGGGAAAGTATAGTTGCAAGAATAATAATAGGGAAACAAGCAATTAGAATAACATAGTCAAGATCAATGTCAATACAGATCATACAGTGTTAAGTACAATATTTAGCAGATAAAGAGAAAAGACACTTGCCGCTTTCTCGTGCACTACAACAGAGTGTTGAGATTTGTTTGTCCTTAAGTCCCAAATGATCAGACGACAATCATCTCCAACAGAACCAAATAGGTTCTCGTTCTTTGGATGCCACGATACGTCATCAACTACATCTGCATGTTCCTATACACAAAATAACAGAATTAACAAAAGTAACACAGTTGAATCAGCACATAAGCAAAAGTAATGGAGTGAAATCAATCTACCTCATATGTATGATGGGCCAGAAGCACTTTATTTTGAGGCATTGCAGAAACATCCCACAAACAAATCTTTCGATCATCCGAACCACTCAAAAGATAACCCTCTTTAAATGGGCTCCACGATAAGCCATAACCTTCTTTATCATGCCCTCTAAGTCTAACATCAGGGTCGCAAGATCCCCCTTCATGATCGAGTGGCTGTTTACCACTGTCAAAGACATAAACTTCAGCGCTACTGGTCTTTGCCGCAACTACAGCTGGCTTTTGTGGCATACATCTCCCCCTATTCACTTCTCCATCAACATGTATCTTTTGTACTATCTCTACCTGTAAGCATTAAGGAAAAGACTTAACCACTTGTTTACATGTGTTAACATTACAAAGATATTGCAACTAAAACTTCTTGTAATAGAACACCAATAGGCTCCTCACTGGGGCGGATGCAGTTAAGGACTTATGGGTAACTCGGACTCTATATATGTGTTAAAGATCCCTAAATACGTACAGATAATAGCTTTAAAATCCAGTAAATCAAATGGGTAGTGATAGAAATCCGAACTCGAAACCATAATATTCAAATCCTGTATCCGCCTCTCCTCTCCTCCTACACATAAGACCGTTCAGTCGGATAAAGCTCATTCATTTAGACATTTCACCAAACAGTTCTTATCAGTATATATAAGCATTACAAAGACGCATTTACACGTATCTTAAGGATATATTTTTAGCTACATACACCGGCTCGGAATATTTAATCTTAGGTGGACTTTTGTAGGAGATATCAATGTTTAAACTAAAATAACTTAATGTAAGTAATTAATCACTAACATACCTTAGGGATTTGAGGGTTACTGAGATTGTGTTCGAGTCCTGAAGCAGGATTACGGGGAAGATGGACGTCAGCGACCAAGAGAAAATTGGGGAAATCATCGGAAGTGTGGGTCCCTAGAATGAGCTTGTGCGTTAAAAAGGAACCGTTGTCGACGGCAGGTGACGGAAGCCATTGAACGGTGAGAGAAGGCCATTCAAGGGCATGACAGATGACAAGGTCGTAAAGTAACGGCGTGTTCTTCTTCCAAACGGAGAATTCTTCTTCCACTTCTTCTTCCGTTCCTCCCGCCGCCTCCATTTCTGCTTCTGTCATTGATGAGAATGAGGGTTTTGATTCCCGCCAAAAATGAAAACGAAGTCTGCGAAAGGCGGTTGGAGAATTATTACCGCTATAAATACTGGTCTGTTACTCAGTGGATCGCAGTGGGCTTGGGCTTGGGCCTATGGCCGTAGTCCAAGGTCCATTGGTATATCATCACTTGGTGTTAAGAATAACCTCGAAATGAGTATATCTCAAATGTTGCTAGGTTTGTGAAAACATTTCTTAAATTTTGCCTATTTATGTTTTTGACTCAAATTTTAAAGACTTTTTTTATTTTTAGCCCGCATCAAAAACTATTTATATTCAGTAGCCAAAAAGTAAATAAAATTGTATGATTTTGTATATAACATATAGAATGTATATATATACAAAAAATATACATTTTCGGCTACTACTATAAAAGCAGTTACACAGTATTATTTTTCCAATTTTTAACCTTTGGGGCAAGTCACCTAAACAATGGACAAAACATTAAGTTTAATAAGAAAACTTTAAATTTTTGACCTTGAGGTGAAAATAAAAAATTAAAGACCACTCCTTATGATATCCTATTTTTGCCATTTCATTTATAAAATTAGCTAATAGCCACTTTTTAATTCTTGTAATTGGAAAATGGTCAACGTTCAAGAATATTACATAGTACAAGTGAAACCCCAGATTTTGAAAATCCAGATCAATTGCTATTTTTCAAACAGAAAAAAGGCTGGAAGTGGCTAGTGGACGCTATTTTCTCCGGTGAAAATGACTTCCATGTGCTTACTATTTATCTTTTAATGTTTTTACATATCCTTCAAAAACAAGATATTTAGTAATTTTCTTCAAAAATCTTTGTTTATATATTGTGAGTAATCTCTCTTATATATTTTAATTAATGCTCGACTAATTAGAACAACCAAGCCACTATTTAGGTACTTAGTGGCATTATGGTTAGTGCTATTGCTTTTTCTCAAATGGTAATGAGCAGACGTGTTAATAAAAACCCGAAAAACCAAACCAAAAAAATACTATTTAGTTTTGGTTTGGTTTTAGTTTTGGTTTTATATATTAAAAACTGATCAAAATTGGTTCCAATATTTGAAGAACCGACTAACTTGGTTTGAATAATTTTTAGGGAAAAAACCGATCCAAGCCGAATCATAAACAGTTCTCGTAAAAAGGTAATGCATACATCTCCAATATGCCGAATAAATGAATGCTACTTTTTATTCCACTAAGATTTTCACTATGTTGCTTAGAATATTATATTATGAAATAACCTTAGTATCAAACTGAAAACCTTCTCTTAGTTCTCTTTTTAACATAAACAGTTGTTAGTTATCCATCACTAAAAGGGTGATGGTAAGATGTTCTAAGGCATGTATCAATTAAACTTGCCTAATAAGATACAAGAAAAGAGGAAAAAACTTTTTGAACATAGAAAATTCATTACCCAAAAGTAAATTGTCACACCATGCAGTCCATCACTTTTTGCTTTCCAACCCAAATTTCCACTTGATATTGTACAAAGAGACCATCTCAAAGTAGGTATATGCAGCTACTTTACAAAAGCAACAATTTCAAAGCAAACAGTTGCTTCCGGTCCACAATAAGTGACCAATTTACTTTTGACACACTCATTAAAAAAATATTAAATTCTATATAAAAATACATAGTATGACTAAACTACTCTTAATTAAATATTTAGTGTGAGGAGTAAGAAAGTTTTTTAGGGATATGTACATAAGGGTTACTTTATAAAAATAAATTGAATACTTTCTTGATTATATAAAGGGACTTTTTCGTTCCTATACCATATAGGAAACTATATTACTAAATATGTTCATGATTTGAAAATTACCCGCCCTGTTAATAGTTTTTTTTACAAAACAGATACAATGCATTAAATACATAATCTTAGTAAATATAATCTTCCTATTTAGGCGCTAAAATTAAGGAAGTAAATATTCTTTCAAATATTTTATTAAATAAGAAATCATTGTAGTATTAAAATTCCTTATTTAGATGCGCTAATATTGGAGAATTAAAGATTCTTTCAGAAATTTTCAAACGCAAATCACGCTGTATTAATTTTTGTCTCTTTCTATTCAATGTACCCAATTTGTAGATATTTTGTAGATTATTTGTATTTTGATTGTAGATGCTTTGTTTTTTGTTTTCACAAATTAAAAATGACTAAAACTTCTACAAATCTTCTGCAAAAAACGCAATTATGTCGAAAATCCCAATTAAACTACAATCGAATGAGAATTGGGTGATACGATATTGAGATCTGTTTGACTTTGTAGTTTATTTTTAGTTTTTTTGTAGAATTTTTGTAGATGAATAGAAAATTTTGTAGTTATATTAAATGTAGTTATTATGATGTTTAGAATACAATTTGTCTACAAAAAAACTATACATTAACTACATTCTGGACACAATCTACAATTTAACTACAATTTCTCTACAATTTAACTACAATCTTACTACAATTTATCTACAATTTCTGTAATATGTCGTCTTCTTCTTCGAAATTCAATCTCAAATTCAGTCAAAACCAAGTCCCATCTTCACCAAAAACCCTCAAAATTGAGATATAAACTCCAAATCATATTCCCGATTATTTTCAACAATACCCAATCCAAACAAATAATGATTTTTTAAAACCCAAATATGAATTCAAGCTTTCAAGTTTTTTAATGGCTGTCAATGGTGGATTTGAGAGAAGAAAAGATGAAGAACGTATATATGATCGCCAATTTCTGAAAACGACGAAGAACAGAATGTAGCAATTTCGACTTGTTGAATGTCGAAGGTCTGAATTCTACAATTTGAAGAAGAAGGAAGGGAGAAGAGGAAGAAAGGGGAGGGGAAAACGGCGGGTTACGAATGATGGGGAGAGAGAAACGTGGGATATATGGACACCTTTAATTAAGGAGTAAAAATCTGCTCATTAATTATACTCATTTAATTAAGGAGTAAAAAGCTGCCCATTGTTATACTCCTAAATTAATTATGATATAGATTTGATAATTTAGTATACTAAGTATAATTAAATAAAACATTAAACATGGAGGGTGATAAGGTTTCATATATGATATAAGATTGTAAAAATTCCTTATACAAATGGACTTTTATATTGGACCAAAATGAAAAAATAAATTGATCACTTATTGTGGACCGGAGGGAAAACATGCAATTCAACTTTCGATACCTAAATGTCGACCACAACAGTGTCACGAATTACTCAAAATAGGCAACCCGATGCACGAAGCTCCTGCTATTCGCAGGTTCGGAAAAGACCGGACCACAAGAATTTATTGTACGCAACCTTACCCTACACTATTACAAGATATCTCTACAAGTTTGAATCTATGGTAAACAATTAAAGAATGAAAATTCGGAAACAGTAAATCCAGCATATTCTGATTCCATTCCTTCTTTCCAGTTTTCACAACAGGATATTAATTGATTGAACAACACAACACACTAACTTCAACAAAGTTATAATCCATACCTGCCCCCCCAAATGATTTTCAAAACTTGAAAGTAAGAACTTCACAAAAGCAATACAAATATAACAATAACGAGTACTATGGTACAAGGTTCATAATGTAGTAACATAATAGCATGAATATTAAGTTCACATGACCACACATGCTGCAGGATTTTCATCACTAAAGGCGGTGGTATAACGAACTTCAGTAGAACTGGCACGTTGGAGCTGGTTACTTTGATAATCATCAACTCTCCTCACGTACCCAGCTGGTGCCTTCTTATCGTACACGCCCTGCGCGTACGGGTGAGCTACGACGTCGTATGGAACATAGGGCCAAATCTCTGCCTTCTTACCTGTGCGATGAGCCACACGGGCCACAACTTTCTCTGGATCGACATAGCCAACTACTGTTAGCTTGTGTTGTTTGGGCTCAATTGTGACTGATGAAACTCCTTTCATTCCCTCAACAGACCTTCTCACTTTCCTCTCGCAACCTTCACAATCCATCTTCACTTTTATCTCCACTGTCTGAAAATCCACAGGTTTATATGTCATTGTCTTGGACTCAGTAAATAGCAACTTATACTCTTTGGCACATATCATGAGCTAATTAACAGGAGGTATACAGATAAAAAAAAAAAAAGTAGCCCGGTGCGCTAAGCTCCCGCTATACGCGGGGTCCAGAGAAGGATTGGACCACAAGAATTTATCGTACGCAGCCTTACCCTACATTTCTGCAAGAGGCTATTTCCACAAGGTATACAAATGTTTTCTTTAATTATGACCATCTGAAAAAGGAGTTCAACTTCTATATCGACAATGTAAAAGGAATTCTACGCTATCAAGTCACCAAAAGATAACCACAATTAATATTCATAACAAATGAAATTAATTATACGAAACTATAAGACATATATTAGCTACTATACATGTTAAATTTACATTGTTAGTGCATAGAAAAAATTAAGCAAGGTGATATCGTGCAGTCTCTATTGTATGGAAAAACTCATAAATAACTATATTTACAACTGGTAATTGAAAAAATAGCCACAGCTTCAAAAGTAATCGAAATTTAGCTATGTTGCATGTAAAGATAAAATCTGAACAAACACACTCTTAAAAATCCGGAAATATTCCAGCATAATATACTGGAGTTCAATTTTTTTTACAAATAAACTTCCACCATAATTGTGCTGGAATTTTACAATGTGTTGGAGATCCATCATAATATGCTGGAAGTTCATACGCAGGAACTCCATAATTATGCTAAAATTTTTCGTATTACTGCAAAATAATTGCTATTGTTTAATGACTTTGCAAAAACGCTGGCTAGCCCCGGCTATTTTTACATTATATAAGTCCGACATAAATGAAGGAAAAAAAAAAGAGCATTAGCCCAGCAAATGTGCATTAGTCCCAAGTCAAGTAGGAACTATTTGCACCCATATGGCCTTTTCTGAAGGCACCCTTCAAATTTTGTTTCCGTAACCCCAGTAGACTAAATTTTTTTAATGATTTTTTGCAAACAAATTTAACCCACTAGATTAACAAAGGACAAAATTTAAAAGTGGCCTAAAAAAGTCATTTATGCAAATGTCCAATTCAAAATTTGTAAGAACAGAATTAATAATGTAGGTCCATGTAGCAAGAAATTAAGATATGGCCAAGCCATGATTTAAACGTCCTCGTCAAATCAATGGTGGTCCATAGGGCGATACTGAATTACCCTTTCTGCAACACACCACCCCTTAAAGGAAACATTCTACTTTTGCTTTTGAAAAGTTGAGAAATACTCCCTATTGTTATCGAAAAAAGTTAAGAAATACTTTAAAAAAGAAAACAAAAGGACAATAATAAAGGCACTAGACGACTAGATATTTCGTAAAAGTATGGCAGCGTTAGTTAAAGGACAAATTACTAGAAACAAGACGAGAGCGTGCACATGGGTAAACCATCCCAGAATCTACTATTAGCAAAAGAGATAGTAACATATAAATAAAATAAGAGCCAGTTTGGACATAAGAAATTTTTCACATTGTTTTATATAAAAAATTCATTTTTTCTTCGAAATCACCATTTGATCATAAAATTTACAATTTTTACTTGAATATGCATTTTAGATTTTTCAAAAAATTTAAAAACTCCAAAAAACTGTTTTTCAGAAATTTCACTCATATTACTCACAATACAATCCAAAATTATATTCATGTTCAAACACAACTCTAATTTTCAAATATCATTTTTTTAACTTTTTTTTTTTTTGACATTTTACAATTTTTTGTCAAAACGCCCACTAAATATTCAACGAAGAGACAATATATCTTAAAACATAAATAAGGATAGAATTTTCCTAATGAACATTTCTTAAGGGCGAGTAAAAGAGAAATGCCACATATGACATTTCTACTAGCTGTTGGACCTTTCGTAAATGAAAGCAGAGTAAAAGATATATTGGGGACGGCATTATCTCGGGAATTAACTTTATAAAAAATATTTTACAAGGTTTTTGTAATTTTACACAGTGCCTAATTACAACTTTGTACCAAAATACCATATTAGACAACAAGAAATAACTAGACAAGGTGAACATGAAGTGATAATGTTTACAAAGGGTTTAAAAGAAGGCTGATGTAGTCAATCAGTATTTTGAGGCAGGCTACAAATTTATGTGTAAACTTACAATAAATTAATAAATATAAACTCATAAATTTAAATATATAATGGGTTTAAACCTAAAACTCTTAATAATTGAACCCTAAAACTAAAAATATGGATCCACCAGCTCACAAAACTGAGACAGCTAGATTGAGATGTCAGAAGGAAAAAAAAACTTTCTGATTTATAATTATTACTTAACCTCTGTCATAAACCATATTATGAAAATAGGACCTGGATCAGTAAATTACAGCTAACCCCTCCTCGCGAAAAAATTATACTGAGGTTAAAATATTACTTGTTATTGATTTAAAATAGACTTTAACACCCATTTAACATCATTTTTGAATTTACTGGCTTCGTCGTTACAGCAATGTAGTGAACACAGTTTTATACTAATGAATAAATTTATTTGAAAAGTAAATCAAGCAAAATACTTCTATTCAAAATTGGTACTCCGTTTTATTTGGATTCAGCACTTCAGATTTCACATAGATCTGATACAGATTTCAAGAACTAGAGGCAACAGGGATATATAGCAGTAAAGCCCCCAAAATTTCATACACGAAATAACAAAGAACTGAAGAAAAAAAGTAAGTAAGAATATTTGAATAGAGGCATATAAATACCTGCAACTGTTTGCGTCTCTTGTGCTTAGAGTGAGAGCCAGTGGAACAATCAAACATATCAGAGATATGGTCAATAACACCCATTTTCCTCTATCTGGCTTTTACCTCAACAAATTAGCTCTTGTGCTTATTGTGTGTATTGAGAGCAGTACTAGTACTAGAGAAAAAAGATAGAAGAAGAAGAGTAATGATTAATTGGAAGAAATATCCCACTAAACCTATCTTATACTCCTTTGACGTCTGGCAAATGACAACGACTGATTACTGGTTTTGTTTGTCGCCCCTTAGCTCTTTTATCTGCTGCTAACGCCAAGCAGCTGTACAATAGTCCATTTGGCAATGTTGGGAAAATTGATTTATTTTGAGAAGTGTATTTTTTAAAAGTATTTTTTTAAAGTATTTTAGTGATAATTAATTTGTATTGCCGAATTAATTTAAAAAGTACTTTCTTCCCATACTAAGTGATTTTTTATCCTTTTTTGTGGTCTTGATTTTTCTAGATTTTAAAAGTGAATTAATTGTGTTTTTTATATTAGTTTTGGAGTAAATAAGAGTGTGTGTTAGGAGTGTTTATGTGACGAGATAGTAAAGATTAATATGATTAATTTTATTACTAATTAATGTTAAAAGATGGATTTCTTATCTGTGTGAAAACAACAACAAAAAATCACTTATTGTGGATCGGAAGGAGTACTTTTAAGCAGCAATTAATGTTTCACCAAACTTTTAAGAAGTATTTCTAAATATATTTTTCTCAAAAGTGTTTCTCAAAAAAATGCTTCTAGGAAGAAGTTACTTTTTTCTGTTCTCGCAAACTGCTTCTGTTTTTTCTCATAAGCACTTTTTTTTCCTAAAAGCTTGACCAAACACTTCAAATTTAATAAAAAAGTAAAAGTGTTTTTGAACTTGATGAAACTTGGCCAAACATGCCACTAATCATTTTCTTTTGGATTTGTGTTATATTGTTACTTATTACATTTTTCTTAGCAATTGCGTGTAATTTTTCGAGGATCTTCCGGAAATAGTCACTCTATTTTCTCTGGGGTCGAAGTAAAGACTACGTACACTCTACCCTCTCACATCCCACTAATGAGATTCATTATGTTGTTATTGTTGTAATTGCCTATAATTTTCCATTGATCTTGTAATTAGGGGAGTAAAATTCTATATTATTAGAGAACTTTTAAATATTATTATTATTACTATTATTATATTTATATTTTTATTTATATTTATATATTTGTAATTCATTTTCATTTAACTTTGAAAATCCCATGTGGGTTTCATTTATTGGAGACATCCAAAATTTACATGGATAACGCTGCACCGACCTCGATGACTCTTCCTAACTTTGGGAGACCATAAATCAAAGCCACGGCCCACGGCCCAAACAAATTGGGAACTTAAAATTTTTGCAATCGAGGGAAGGAAACAAACAAAAAGAGGGGGGAAAAAGAACAAGAGTAGATATTTTACGCGCACGACAACTACGGATCCTTTGGTATCATGTATTAAAAAAAAAAATAGAAGTATTAACTCTAGGTATTATTAATATCTTATCTTTTTAATCCGTATATAACTAATTTTGTATTAGTTATAATTCATACTTGGTAGTATCATATGTATAAGCAAGCATAGAAAATCATGACATTAGTAATACCAAGACTATTAATGCATGCATTAGTATGGTTAAAGATAATTTGTCATTAAAGACCCTTAAAGCTAGAGACTATGGAAGATATTTTTGTAAACAATATTTTTCTTAAAAATTATGCAATATTATAATTTTTAATACACCTCACCAAACAGTAGATAAGAAATAATTTTTGCATAACTATTGTTTGCATTACTAACATATACATTACTAATTCATGCATTACCAATACACCTTATTCCACACTGTATTGGTCAAAATTTGGACCGAACTTGATGATTGCAAATGGACGAGGTGTGGTCGAAGTCGAAGCCGACCACGGCTCAATGGCGAGGAGCGGCCCAAAGAAGAATTAGCTCGAGGTCGTGTAAGGAGCGTGAGAAAGCAACGGTTAGAATAAGTCATAGAATAGTACAAAAGAATATACAAAAGTTGTCTTGGCCACTGATTCCATTGCTCAATATACATCTTTTATTCACTAGATCCAAGGATTTCTTGTCCACCTTTATTTTCTATTTCCTCTCAGAGAGGAGCATCATCTAGGTTATCTAATATTTGGGTGACAAACTCCTTCTTATTACATATATTGTCATTATCTACATTTATTGCATGCTTTCTTTGCTACCTTCATTGATAATCATTGAGTATTTGTAGTTCGTGATACGCGGTTGATGGATGTTGTCACTGTCACACCTCCTTTTTCACTACCCAGATTAATGAAAGGGTAATAAGGGAGTTTTTCCACTTTAAGTGACATTATTCGGTTCTGGGATTTATTATTATTTCAGAGTCGCCACCCGGATTTTTGACAATGCTCCGGGACACCGTTTTTAAAAATCCCAAACCGAGAAAATTTGACTCTGTTTTGATTTGTCTGCGACCAGAAATATGAGTAAGGAATTTTGTTAACCTGGGAGAAGGTGTTAGGCATTCCCGAGTTCCGTGGTTCTAGCACGGTCGCTTAACTATCGTTATTTGGTCTAAATTATCCGATTATTTACGTGTTTTAGCCTATTTCATATTTAAACTCTTTGAAATTTAGCCGCTTTTGATAAGTATGGATTTATCTTGAAAATAAGTCACGAGAACGTGCACTTGTTATGCTTTTGGACATGTTACTATTACGCTACATGAAATGCACCCACAATTGCAACACGTGATTTTAATATAGTTTGAAGTTGAAGTCGGGGACATGAGTTGTCGCACCCGAGTGTAGACTACGTAGTCAGAACTATGGTCGTGATGGTTTTATAACGCCTATTTGAGGCAATGTTCGGTTATTCTTCATGTTTTCTATTTGAAGGAGCATTTTAGTTTTAAGATCAATTGAGACGTTTATGGATTTATCTTGGACAAGTTACGATGGCGTACACTTATTATTTTTGAGCAGATGGCAAACACGTCACATGAAATGCACCCGTGATTGCTATATGTGTTTCATTAATTGTTTGGAATTGAGGGTCGGGGGCATGAGTTTCCACTCACGAGTGTAGGTTATGCAAATTTTGGAATAATATTCGATTCTTTAACAAGTTTCAAGCTAAAGGCATGATTCTACCTAGAAGGTTGCCTAAGGATGAACTTCATTAGCCTAAAGACAACATCTCATGGGCTACGGCCTCATTTAGGCACATTTTATCACATTAGGCCATCTTAAGTTAACTCCTATGGTAATAGAACTACTAGTCTGAAAAAGATTTTATTTTCCAGCAAACAGTGGCGAAAATGGGAATCAAAATGTTTCTCATTCATTTAGATATATACACCTATGAAATACAGCTAAGGGTTTGCGATCACAGACCTTCTCTACTCAAAGTTACGCGATCGTGGTTGGCTTCACGCGACCGCGTAGAGTAATATTCAGAAATCCCTGATGCCTACTTTCCTCTACGCGAACGTGATTATGCTCACGCGAACGCACATGTCAAGGTTGTCAACCTATGCGATCGCAACCCCTACTTCGTGATCGCATAGAGCAAAAACTTCCTGCATCAACTTAACACTACGCGATCGCGGACTTACTCACGCGATCGCAATGAACAAAAACCTGCTGCTGTGAAACCAGAAAAAACAGCAAAGGATTAAGGCCAAAATATGCCCGTTTGAACACCCGAAACACATCCCGAGGCCCCCGGGACCTCAATCAAACCTACCAACAGACCCTAATACCTCATTCAAACTTGGTCGAGCCTTAAAAACACACCTCATAACATCAAAATCATCAATTATGCTTAGATTCAAGCCTAAGAACTAATGAAATTTCTAAAATTCACATTCGATGCCGAATCACGTCAAAACTCATCTGAATGACCTCAAATTTTACGCACAGGTCATAAATGACATTACAGACCTGCTGTCACTTTCTGAATTCCATTCCGAGCCCGATATCAAATTTCCACCTATCAGCCGAAATTGCCGAAATTCTAATTTTCGCTATTTCAAGCCTAAATCTACAACAGACCTCGAAAACACATTCTGAACACGCTCGTAACCCCGAAATCACCCAACGGAGCTAACAGATTCGACAAAATTCTATTATGGATCCGTCTTCACACAGTTCTAACTACGACCCGATTTCTAAAGCTAAATTTCACATTTATGGACTATGTGTTCAAAATCCCTCCGAATTTCACCACTCAGCGTTCCAACAAGTTCCAAAAGAATAAATAGACATGGGAGAAGCAGTTATTAGGGGATCGGGGCGCTAACTCTCAAAACGAACGACCGGATCGTTACAAAGGGGGAGTGTTGTAAAACATATAGTAATTGAGGATGTCCACTACTTTCACCCATGATGTAAATAACCTCCCACTACTTATCACTTCTATGATTGTAACTCCCACACCTCCATAACCTCTCCCCGTGATCTTTCCCCCATGATCTGAAAGGTTAATGTCATGTTTAAGGCAATCCTTTTGTAACCTACAATGTAATAGTATAAATAGAGGCATGAAATGTGATATGAGTGATACTTGAACACTTGATGAAATAAGAAAGTTATCTCTTCTTCTCTTATTCTACTTATCTTCTTGTCTTATATTGCTACTTTGAGCTACATTTCTTAATAATTTTGTCATAAACTTCTAAAATAACAAATAATTTGAGACATCTATTTTTAGTAACCATGACTATTAATATGAGACAAAGGGAGTAGTTGTTTAAGGTATATAGTGTGTTCATGTATTCCGAATATTACTATTATATACATATTATATAATTATTGGAACAAGTAATTATGGAATATATAGTAAAATATTATTAGTTGGATATACATAGAGGATAATCTGATTTTCTAGGAAAGAGAACTCTTCTAGTTGTAGCCTTAAAGTCAACCTATAACTTACTGACAACATTTCACATGAAAATATTTATGGGATTGCCGACTAGTCCCCATCTTTACCCCACCCCTGCCCGCTCCCATTCACACTTAAATTAAATACTCGTAGGAATTGTATATATCCAAATTCAGAGTTTGACAGATTTCACATCTAAGGAATTATGTTCGCTATTCCTTCAAGTCCTTTTTAATCAGTAATTTTACATATATGTTTACATCGAAATATGTGTTATTTGTTTCTTAATTTTTTAAGTTGAATTTTCTATCACCTTTTTTGTGCTAACATCCCATATTATCTAATTATTAAAAGAAATTTTACCTCATAAAGCAAAGGTAGACATCCAATTTATTATAAATTAATTTTTTTTAAATATTATTTTTTATAGTTATATTTTATATTTTATAGCAAAATAAGTATTTATAGTATATACTACCATTGAGGCATTAAATACGATATTTATATTTTTCTTCTCTTAGACAGGTGACATACCTATTTTATGGTGATTGTCGTTACTGTATTAATGAATACATGACGCAAATACATGTGCATACAACTGGACTACTATGATTTTATGCGCTTTTTACTGATGTATTCATGAATACAACATCGTGAATATATGTGAATACATGCACGTACAACTAGACTGCCCTCATTTTATGCGTTTTTACTGATGTATTCATGAATACAGCAGTGCGAATTCAACGAATACACTATCGTAACAACTAAATAGTAGCTATAGAAAGTAATTTTGTATACAGTTGCTATAGGAATTTAATATCCACCAAACAATAGTGAATTCTGAAAATTGCTCATTATTTGAGGGACACTTTTCAGAATATTGGATTAGACGAGGACCATCAATCAGGCCGGTAATACTATTATCTTGGGCTGCAATGCGACTTCAGTAGATTGTCAAGGTTCATTAATGAATAGGAATTTTTATATTCCTATGCCACATAGGAAACCTTATTACCCTCAATGTTTAAGATTTGATTTAATTACATCTAGTATACTTAATTATTAATTCTATACCATAATTAATTTAGGGGTATAATTAATGGGCAGTTTTTTACTCCTTAATTAAAGGTGTCCATATATCCCACATTTCTCTCTCCCCCTAATTCCTAAGACCAACGTTGTTTTTCCCCTCCCCTTTCTTCCTCTTCTCCATTCCTTCTTCTCAAAAAATACATAGATGAGACCCATTTTTTATAATCAGATTTTTCCCATGTAACACTCCAAACCCATTGAGAATGTGATTAGTATTTCTTAATATAATACTAATTAGAACTTATAATCCAATTTAGAATTGGATCTTATGGAAAGTCTTGGCAGTCACGATGCCAATTTGAATCGGAATCCAAATTTGCATTGAACATTACGACTGAGCAACTTCAATGGCGATAAAGCTCTCAACTTTAAAGCTTCTCAAGAAAATCCCCAACTGGGTTTGTTCAAAATCCTCTCTTTCTTCACTCTCTGGTGCTTGTCGAATTCAAATCACCCCTGAAACCAATCAACCCCTACCCCTTCTTCTGACTTTGATTCAAAGATTCAACTTTTAAAGACTAAGTTTCACCCTGAAACCTTAAATTGATTTGTAGAAATTTTGTAGATGAAGAGAAAATTTTGTAGTCAACATTTTTTTTCAACATAGATTGTAGTTTAATTGTAGTATAAATGTAGTATAAATGTATATACCCTTAAAAACAATACAGCTTTATACAATACTTAAATTGATTTGTAGTTTATTTGTAATTTTTTTTTGCAGATGAAGAGAAAATTTTGTAGTCAACATTTTTTTCCAACATAGATTGTAGTTTAATTGTAGTAAATTTGTAGATACCCTTAAAAAAATACTGGTTTATACATATTTAAACTGATTTGTAGTTTATTTGTAATTTTTTTTTGCAGATGAAGAGAAAATTTTGTAGTCAACATTTTTTTCCAACATAGATTGTAGTTTAATTGTAGTAAATTTGTAGATACCCTTAAAAAAATACTGGTTTATACATACTTAAACTGATTTGTAGTTTATTTGTAGATAAATATACTAACGAAAAAGTATGTATCCAGCATCAATATGGACGAGTACTCGCCACCCAGTTTTCACAAATATCAGTCGTTTTGCCGTGTATTTTGAAGGATTAAAATGAGTATCCATACCCATGTCATATACATGGAAAATCTATTACCGTCCCGCTGAGCCTAAAATCAAATTCCACTAATATTTACTATTTCACAGAAATCATTATCCACGTTGCAGAAAACGAATCTCAGACGATTCCCAATTCCCCGAAGCTATAAAAGCCCGGAACTGAACTTAGTATGAAACGAGCTAAGCATATGGAAGGTCAAAATTACATCTTTAAAAAAAGGAAAGAATGATAATATCAATCAAATAGGGTAAAGAAATATGAACTGAAGGTCGCTAAATCAATTAGGATATTCTTTTCCTGATTTATAGCTCGCCTATTTAGGAAGATTCAGCTACTAATAATTAGTAATTAATGAATGATATAAAAATTGTAGAAAAAATGTGGACAGGCCGGGTAAATTAGAAAATATGCACATATTTGATAATAAAGTTTCATATATGGTATAGGAAGGAAAAAATCCCGAATAATAAAAACTGGGCCTCACATTTTATTTGAGAAAGCCCATAAACCTTAAAGTTCTTTTAAGATAAAAAGGCCCAAGAATATGTGGGGCAAGTGCATTGATAGCCATTTTCAGGGATGCTGTTTAAATATTAGCCCGTACTCATTTTGTCCGAAAATTCTAAATTAAAAATCTCAACTTCAGGACAATTCAGAATATTTTTGTTCTGAAAATTTGAATTGAAAAATAAAAATTCAGGAAGCGCTAGCTAATTCTTAAATACAGCCTTGTAAAATGGCTGCCTGGTGTCATTTCTACGAATATGTTGTGCAAATGAAGAAAAAACAAGGAGAAATGACGCTATATAGCTAATGTAAAAATAACAACAACAAAATGTAGAACATTTGTATATATATATTTTATGTATGTTATAATAAAAATTATACAAATTTTATACACTTTTTCGTCAACCAGATGTAAACAATTCCTGACGCGGACTAAAGTGATAATATCAAAAAAAGAAAAAAGCAAAGAAATATTTACACAAGGCAACTAGACCAATCATTTTGATGTGATTAATTTTTAGTTTATTAACCTACTGCATGAAGAAATCACTACGAGAGAGATCCAAATCTATTCCACCTTAGTTCCTGAAATATCTTTGATTCTATTATTTTATTTGACTTTAAGTCATTGACGATTAAGATTAGCTTTCCTAGAGAAGATGCTAATTGTCGGGGGCAAAAAAAAAAGATACTAATTAGCTTCGTGAACGTGGAAAATTAAAGTGATTATGTGACCTAGCTATTTGTAGTGGTACATTTTCAACATAACATATTTACCGTCATCTTTGTCGTTTGGCCCTTTCGAAACTCTTGAATTTTCTTGACATGTTTAATGGCTTGTTAAATCATTATTTAAACCAAAGACATATAATATTTTTGCACCTGTTTGGAAAGGACAAACACATCTTTTGTTATTTATTTTTATTTGCTTAA
Source organism: Nicotiana undulata (assembly GCA_005239495.1). Lineage (NCBI taxonomy): Eukaryota > Viridiplantae > Streptophyta > Magnoliopsida > Solanales > Solanaceae > Nicotiana > Nicotiana undulata. The sequence continues at coordinate 61,411 of ML286741.1, forward strand.
GTAAAATTAAAGATGAGGAGACTGAGCTTCTCGGAAACTAGCTAGGAGAAAGAAAATGAGGAGAATAAATACAAATTAAGTAGGTCAGATTTGATAAAGAAACAGAAATGGTGGGCTTATATATATATATTGGAATTTGGAAGAAAGCTATACTATTGAATATTCAACTTAGACTGCTGCAGCCTGCATATTCCCATGAATTAGCCTTATGTTCTTAGTAACTTGTTTTACTTATTAGACATAGTTACTTAGGAGTATAATTTTTTAGGTAAAGAATTTCAATTCTTTAAAAAAAAAAAAATATATATATATATATATATATATATATATATATAA
>ML286741.1:61935-81246 GCA_005239495.1 Nicotiana undulata
AAATATATATATATATATATATATATATATATATATATAGAATACAACAAACATCATTATCTGCTTTTAAGTAAAGCTGAATCCTAGTCAAAATTATGGGACCTCGTTTTGTCTTTAGTTAGAATGTGTTAGTCAAAGTTGCACGCAAGGGTAAACGACAGAGGGCTCACAGCCTTTGGAAAAATTGCTTTTTTCCTACAAACGAGAAAGACAGTAATAGAAGCAAACGTGAGATAAAAGAAACTTTCATGTCACTCCTTCTGTACAGAAAACCACAGAACCAAATTAAAGTTAAACAATACTACTACTCTTCTTGGTCTTAACACAAACTTTATTATACTACTAATTACTTGGTGGATCAAGTCTGCAAATTGTTTGAGTAGTCAAAACTATCATTGAGTTCCCAAGTTTGCCAAGAAAAAATAATGTTAATTCCCTTTTCTCTGTTTTGGCTAAAAAGTTCAGCAAATAAAACAGTTATGTGTTTTATCGAAAAAGTGTTAAATCTTTTTGTAAACGGATTAGTGAGAAAATAGAGAATGAATCCTAATTAAATATAATAACTACTGGATATGAAGTTCGAAGATACTATTTTCTCCGGTACACAATAAGTGACCAATTTGTGGACCGGAGGAAGTAATGATGTAAGTTTGTGTCCGATAATATTGAATGCCAACTACGAATGCTCAATGATTGTCAATGAATGTAGAAAGGAAAGCATGCAATAAGAAGGAATTTATCACCAAAATGTTTAGATGACTTGGATGATTTATCACCCAAACGCGAGATAATATAAAATGAAGGTGGACAAGAAATCCTTGGATCTTGTCAATAAAAGATGTATATTGAGCAATGAAATTAGTGGACAAGACAAGCTTTTGTATATTCTTTGTAGTCAACCATTAGTGTGTTCTTATCAGAAAAGTGAAGATCCCTTTTTGTTCTTTATCTCTTCCTATTTATAGGGGATATTCCTAAGAAACCCTAAAAGTACAACTGGAGGAATATCCAAGGGAATATTCCGTCTCCCTATTCTGAAACTTATTTCGTAAGGGCCTATGGTCGCTTGCCATATGCTGCTCATTATTTCTTCTCTTTTCTTCTCCTCTTTTTTTGTTCTCGACCCGCTCAAGGCTTTTTTGTTTTCAGCTGAGAAGTTTCCACCTTCTTGTCTTTGATATTGAAGATTGGGTAACTTGCGTGTTACCCCAGACTGTAGGAATCCGCAACTGGGCGTCCTTCCTCATGCGCTTTGGACCCATGCCCTCATCTGGTAAGTGTTATATTACCTTTCGACTTATTGTCGTTCACTTTTATCCTTCGATGTGATTTTTGTTTTGGTGCTAGGTCAGCGGACTTCCAAGAAGGCGAAGGCTCCGGTGCTTGCATTTCGCAAAGTAGTTGCCTCGGCCTAGATGCAATTCACTCTTGTTGAGTTTGCACGAGGTTAGACTCAAGCTCCACCGTTGAGGGACTCCGCCCCTCGAACTGTTGCTACGCCGGATAAGATCTCTTCTCAGCCTATCTTGCACTTAGTCGACGAGTTGTCTCATGGCGAGGAGGAGGCGTCACCGATGAAGAGAAGAAGGGTGGAGACTGGGAAGGCTATTGTTGCCGACATAGAGACGTAAAGGCTCATCGCTTTGGAAGTGGAATCAGTGCCTTCACCAGATGTCGAGGTTGTTCCTGCGGCTGTATCCGTCGTCGAGGGGAGGCTATCCGAGGTTGATGGGGTCCGTGGTAGATGAGATCCTACACAGGTTGTTCAAGTTGGCTCCTCATCAGCAATCGGGAGAGATAGAGTCGTTCCTGCGGAGGACGATGACTTTGGCTCAAGCATCGACCCTGAGGAGGTACATGACTTCGCGGAGAGGGCTACTCTCATGGAGATAAGGACAAAGGGTCCTAATCGACACATAGTCATTCTCGTGAGTTATGACCTCTTGGTCAACTCGGAACAAACATCACCGTCCTTTGCTCCTTTGTGTGAGGAAGCTGAAAATAGGACGTTGCAAACGCTAAAAGATGCGGACCAATCTTTGGGCATATCGAGCATGGCCTTGCGGATAAGATTTTACTTCTTTCCTCTTAAGTTTATTCATTTCATATGTGTTGTTTACTCTTGCTGACTTGCTTTCCTTTGCGTGTCAGACTCTCATCTTGGTGATTGAGCGTGACCGGCGGGAGGAGGTGAGGACGACTCTCTACAAGAAGATGGAATCTAAGTATAGAGAGTATCGCTTCAAGAACCGGATGATGGCTAAAATTGTTGGTGAAGATGGTTAGTTCCAAGCATTGCGCCATGAGATCAAGCAAAAAGATGAGGAGCCGAAGGAGAAAGATGAGTAAATTATGTGAGCCATCGGCCAATGCAGTGTGTTGGAAGGACGTTGAGGTCTAAGGAGGATGAGCTCGAAGTGAGAAAAGTGGTGATGGCTGAGAATGCAGATCTCCAGGCGCATGTAGCATCCTTAAAGGTCGATCTTGAACAAAGCGAGGCTAGGGTCGTCGACTTGAGGGCACAATTAATCACTAGGGTCGAAGAGCTGAACCTGACCGAGAGAGCCAGGATGGCCGTCGTGGCGGAGGCAACAACCTTAGAGGGTTCCCTACATGTTTGTTGGTCTGAGCAGGATAGCGAGGCGGAGACTTCGGCGCTCAAGATGGAAAGGTTGGAGAAGTGGGGGTTTGCAGTCAGAGCTATTCGGGCTGGATGAGCAGGTCGTCACCTTAAAGGCCGAGAAGGAGCAACATCAGGCCCAGCCGTCTACTTCTCGTAATTTTGCCAATCCTAGTATGTCATAGGAGTTGTACGAGATGTGGGCTCACGCTGAGGCTCAGCTTGACGTGTATAAGTCTTTGAAGGCAGCCGGGAAGATTTCCGAGGCGGAGCTTGAAGATGTTCGTGTCAAGGCACGCGCAGCTCGTGAAGCTTGTGGTTACGACCTTGGGACGCCCGACGGGGATGATGATGAAGATGCCTTGGACGGGCTTGCCTCCGACCCTTGGTATGATGATGAGTATGGGGATGATGCTGATGGGGATGATGCGACATGAAGCCTTTGTACTTATTTTTGTTTTTGTTTTGTTGTTCTTTGTGGGGGCGTCTCTCAGGCCCTTTGTAAAATGTATTGGAGCTTGAATAGTTGAAATGGAACAATTGTCTTTTTGCCATGTATTTTCGAATTTTCTCTTTCCCTTTTTCCTCTTTTATTGGCGTTTTATTTTGTGAGAAAGTCCCTGACTTTTCGGCCGTTTGTATGTAAGGTTGATTTGGGCGGAGTCGAATATGGACCGGTTTGAGGTCAAATATAAGTTATCTCGAACGATGTCGAAGTTTGATTTAAAGTAATTCGAACGGGGTCTAATGTAAAGTAATTCGAACGAGGTCGAATATAAAATAATTTGACTGATGTTGAATGTAAAGTAATTCGATCGAGGACAAATGTAAAATAATTTGAGCGAGATTGAATGTAAAGTAATTCGAGCGATGTCGAATGTAAAATTATTCGAGCGAGGTTTACTGTTAAGTAATTCGAGCAGTGTCGAATGTGAGTTAATTCTAGCGAGGTCGAACGTATAATAATTCGAGCGAGGTTGAGTGTTAAGTAATTCAAGCAGTGTCGAATGTGAGTTAATTCGAGCGAGGTCGAATGTTTATTCTTTGCGTTGGAGTGATGTGCAACTTTGGTGGAGTTGTGAAAGAATGATGCATACTGCTCTGTTTATTCATTCATTGGAGAATATTACATGTTTCTGTTTGTTCCATACATTTGAGAAGTTCCATTCTATCTAGTCCCTTCATCGCTCGGTCTGGAGAGGTAGTTGATAGGCGGGGCGATGAATTCAATACTTAAACTTCGAGACGCCCTATTCGTCGCCTCATTAAAAACCTTCCCGATAAAACCCAATTAGTACAAAACCCGGGTGAGGGAAAAAGAGTACGACTTGGAGAACGTCCATTTTCAAAAGTTGAAGTATTTGAGGCGGGCTACGTTCTAGTTGTTTGGAACTAACTTTCCCTCCATTGTTTCTAGTTGGAATGCTCCTTTATTTGTTGCCGCTGTGATTTTGTATGGACCGTCCCTACTGGTTCCTAGTTTACCTTCTCTTGGGTCTTTGCTTGCCTGTTTTTGGCCTTGAGTACATAGTCCCCGACTTTGAGTGGTCTTGCTTTGGCCTTTTTATTGTAGTATCGTTTTGCTTGCTGTTTATGAGCTATCATTCTTATGTAGGCCATGTCTCTTCGCTCGTTTGCTTCGTCAAGGTCTTGCTTCCTTTTCTCGTCGTTGCTTGGTTTTCTCTCATTGGATTATATCAAACTTGGTTCTCCGACTTCGACTAGTATCACTGCGTCAGTCCCATAGACTAGTGAATATGGTGTTTCTCCTGTGCTTGTTTTGGCGTGTTGCGGTATGCCCATAGAACCTTTGGTAGTAGTTCTGGCCACAGTATCTTGGCGTCTTTGAGCTTTTTCTACATGATGTTCGATATTGTTTTGTTGGAGGATTCGGCTTGGCCATTTCCTGCAGGGTGATATGGCGTGGAGAGTATTCGCTTGATGTGTCATTTCTCGAAGAATTCGACGGTCTTTATTGTCGGTGAACTGGGGTCCGTTGTCACAACTGATTTCTTTGGGGATGCCGAAGCGGCATATGATGTTCCTCCATATGAACGTGATAACTTCTTGTTCGCGTATTTGGGCGAATGCACCTGCTTCTACCCATTTAGTAAAGTAGACAGTTAAAACCAAAAGAAAGCGTACATTACCTTGTCTCGCTGGAAGTGGTCCAACGATGTCCATTCCCCATTTTATGAACGGCCATGACGATGTGACTGAGTGGAGGTGCTCGCCTGCTTGGTGTATCATTGGACCATATTTTTGGCACTGCTCGCATTTCCTAACGAAGTCGGCGGCGTCCTTCTTCATGGCAGTCCAGTAATAGTCTGCTCGTATTAGGCATCTAACGAGGGTTCGGTTGCCAGTATGGGCTCCGCAATGGCCTTCGTGTACTTTCTCGATGACGCGCCTCGTTTGATTTGGCCCTAAGCATTTCTCCAAGGGACCGCCAAATATTCTTTTGTATAAGTCCTGGTTGGTGATGTTGTATCTGGCCGCCTGCATTCGAAGCTTCTTGGCTGTTTTTTTCCTTCTTTTTTTTTCCTGATGGGAGTATTACCACCTGCAAATATGCTATAATTCGGTTGCACCAGTCCTAAGTTAAGTTTACAAAATGTACATCGATTTGGTCTATTGACGAATGGATGAGGGTAACCACGATTTCCTTTCCGCTTATATTCTTGGTGGCTGCTGCTAATTTGGCGAGGTCATCTGCCTCAATGTTTTGTGCTCGAGGTATCTGGTCGAGTTGACATTCATCGAACTCCGGCAGTAGTTTATGAATTTTTGCCTGGTATTTTTGTATCACACCAATAATATTTCACCTAGATTGAGCACAATAGTGCAACATCTTCACCTCAAGAGTTGACTCCCACGCGCCACGCAATATTCCTAACTTACTCACTTACTCTAATGCAGAGGTCAAGAATTACCTTTCCTTCATGAATCAAGTGCCTGCTCACAACAAAAGAGACTCATTCCACAATCAATAAAATTCACACACAATGAGGAACTTCAAAATAGACAGAATTCACTCACCCACAGAAACAATATTCTTGTGCCACAAAAGATGCTCCATAGGCTTGCCCGTAGTGTACTACTCTACTAATCGAGCTCATTAAGTCTACGATCAAGTAGGACTTTATCTGGTTGTAATGTGGGCTTCAAATATGATATATTTGGATATAAGAGTGAATACACCTCCTTAAGCACTTTAATACATATACTTTAACATTCAAGTCGATACTTCTGTCAAACCAGCACTCCACCTTCAAACCAATGTATATTACCCCATACTTCTTTAAGCACAATTACATCAAAAGTCACCAAAGGAATATTATTCACCACAATACAATATTATTATTTTTCATTTCACATGGATTTTATTATTCTTTTTTTTTCCAACACAGTGCACCTTTCTCCTTATTTCACTAGTTCCACTCAAAAGCCCCACCAACCACCCCACACTTTAACCTTTACAAGTTCATATCAATTCAAGTGCTCATGAGAGGTGAACAGGTTCAAATAGATGGTTAATTCAAGCAAAGGGGTAAGGCTTGTAATGTGGTTGCCAGATAAACATGATTACATGCTCAAAGGGGTTAACTACAATACATAACAATTAGACGGGTGGAGTATATATATGGCTCAACAAAGAAACACCTATATCACTTCCAAGACTGAACAAGGCTACTATTTCTCTTTGCAAACACTCTAGGCAAGTTCTAGGCATCAAATGCAGTGCACAGAATACAACAAGCCTCACACACACATGGCACAAGAGTCACTCCATATTGGATCATCAAAACACTCTAGTCAGGGTACTTAAGCCAAGTTAAGAACATTCAATTTAAGGCACTCTTACAAGAATCAACAATTGAGCCTAAGCGTCACATTAAATTACCCGCTATATTCAAGGTATAACGAAGTTAAGATATCCTATTTCCAATTCATCACATATCCCACGGGTTCCTAACTAAAAAAATAAAAACTAACTACACTCGGTTCAAACGAAACTCCTGGAAAAGAACCGTGGCCCAAAGAAACCCAAGGGGGAAATGATACACTCCTAACAAAAGAAAATCTTTTTGTGTTTTTTTTTATATTTTTTTTCCTTAGATTTTAATCCCTCAAGAAACTCGTCGAATGATATCTATCGTCAGAAAAAATCGATTCTTTTTTTAAATTTAATTAACTGACGAAACTACACTACTCTACATAACTACCTACATCATACATACAAAATATCCCCCACCCACACTTAAAATGGTGGAATGTCCCCATGCCACACAACTAAAAAATGCCAGGTAAAGGAAACTTCCCTGGTACATCAATCCTGATCGGAGACAGCGGGACCGAGATGGCAAGCCCTCCCCAACGCATGCCATTTCAGGCATGATCTTTTTCTCACATTTTACATTTTGGGTAGCTAGTGAATCAACTCGAGCCCCCAATTCTGTGACAGAAGTGCGCAACCCTGCCATTACATGCTCTAAAGCCGTCATCCGCATATTCCGTCTAACCACAAATGTTCCCTCAGCCTCCGCATGTTGCTCGTGTGGGGGTGACTCAGCCCCAGCCTCATCCTGCCCTTCATCTCCCTGCCCAGGCGCATCAGACTCATCATTATTATCTCTGCCAGGTACCACAGGATCCTTCCCAATGGTCACTTTATCCGCCCAGAACATTGGTTCTTTTTTAACTCTCCCGTTCACGTTCACATAACTAGTGATAGGAAGAAGAACCCATACCTCTGCACTAGACAAAAAATGAACATATAGTCGTGAATAACCTTAGCCACATCGAAATCGTGGCCATTCATGAAGCACCTGATGAATGCAGCTCTGGGACCATTGACCTCAGTGGTGTTAGAGGAAGGCAACATGCGACTATTGATGATATAAAGCCAACACTTCCCTTCAAAGGTGAGTGAGGCTGAGTGAAACTTCTTTCCCTGCGTAACCCACACTATGTCTTTGTTTGACACACAGATTGTACTGAAAAGCTGTTCCAGGAGGTTGGTTCTTGCCTATACGTATCATAATATTCCTCCGCCCCACCAAATACTAGCAACTGGTACGCCCTCCTAATGGCGTCTATCGATGCATCAACACTCTTATGTCGCACAATGCAAATATGGTCGCGTAGAACTCTCGTACAACCATCAAGTTGGCCTTCTCAGGTTCTTCAAAGAAAATATCCAGCATGCGCCAAACCAACTCCTGATACATATTAGGGAAATCAACCTGGAGGGTCCCCCTCTCAACACCCTGTTCCAGTATGGGCTTCTTAGGAGCCTTCTAACTAAAACGTTCTTGGGTTGATCTTGATACAAACATTGTGCTATCAAACTGAGGTGCATTGGTCGAGGCCCGCTCCTAGGACGAGCCTGCATGACCACTAGAAGAGGCACCTGCAGTTCATCTTTTCTTTGAGGGTGTCATAGTACCTACAAAACAAATACCACTATCAGTACAAGGCGGGATGTGTGAACCAATAGCGGTTACTCATACTTCACCCGCATAATTGGTCACAAATTATATTCAAGAACTCACTGTGGTATTGAAAAAAACATTTGATGTGCAAATTCACCCCAAATTTCCCGAACGCCCAATTATACCTCAATTCCACCACAAACTTAACAATGGTTAATCCAGCCCAACAAGATGAAATCCAATATCCTCATATACCAATAAGTATACTAGTAATACAAAGCAAAGACAGAACAACAATGACTTCTACTACCATACAATTAAAAGAGAAGAAGAAAAGAAAAAAATGGAAAAAATTAAAAAAGCTAAAGGAAAATAGAAGCCATGACACTTACCTGAAGAAACTTGTGAGGAATAGAGATTGGGGAGTGATTGAGTAGAGAAGAGGAGGAAAGGGAAGTAGGATTTTTCTTTTTAAATTGGTGAGAAGGGAGGGTTATGGGCGTGTGTTTGTGTTTTGAGAGAGGAGGTTTTTTTGTTTTTCAACTTTTAGGGGAGGAATAGGGGGGGGGGGGAGTCTTTTATTGGTGACGAAAAAAAAGAAACAACTAAACGCTAAAGTAAATAAAAAAAAGAAAAAAGTAAAATAAAATTAAACTACTAAATTAACCTAAAAACAACGCCCAGTGCGCTGCCGCGCACGTGGGGCAGTGGGGTTAAAAAAATATGCGGTCAAAGCGCGAATGCGCATGTGCAACAGTAGGGGTCCGAAAGTGCGCGACCGCGCATGTCTATCCTTCGAAGTTTCTCCCTTTAGCCACTTTTTACCTATCTCCGGATGGATTTCTTCACCTCGAGTCCTTCCGTCATGCATAATTTCATCCCTGCACATTAATAGGCATGTCAATACTTTCACCTTCCAAAAAGCGTCTGATGTAACATCGCGGCACGACGCAAGCTTTCCTAAATGCCATTCGCTCACGTATTGGGGCTCTTCCAAAGATATCACAACTTTCTCCCCCTTTTTCTTCAACCATTACAAGGTAGTGTTTCAACCTTTGCCCATTCACTTTAAACATATTCGTTCCATCTTCAGACTCAATTTCTACCGCTCCCCTTGAGAACACTTGCACAACTCTAAATGGTCCTGCCTATCTAGATTTCAGCTTACCCGGAAACAATCTTAGCCTCGAGTTGTATAACAAAACTAGATCTACGGGTTTGAAGTTCCGATCCAGAATGTGCTTATCATGCATCATTTTCATCCTTTCTTTGTACAATCTTGCGTTCTCAAATGCGTGGAACCGGAATTCCTCGAGTTCATGTAGCTTTGTGACTCTACTTCTGCCTATGATTTCCATATCCTAGTTCAGTTGCCACAGTGCCAATAAGGCTTTTTGCTCAAGCTCCACCGGAAGATGGCATGTTTTTCCAAACACCAACTTGTATGGAGACATACCAATTGGAGTTTTAAATGATGTGCGGTATGCCCATAATGCATCATCCAACTTCTTTTCCCAATCAGTCCTTGTCGCATTCACTGTTTTGGTCAGGAAACTTTTGATTTCCATGTTGAACACTTCCACTTTCCCGCTTGTTTGTGGGTGGTAAGGTGTGGAAACCTTACGACGAACTCCATACTTTTCTAACAACCTTGCGAACGCTCTACTGTAGAAATGGATTCCACCATCACTCATTATAGCTCTCAGAGTGCCAAAACGTGTGAAAATATTTTTCTTTAGAAAATCTGTCACTCTTTTGGAATCATTTGTTGGAAGGACCACAACTTCAACCCATTTGGAGACATAATCAACTGCTACCAATATGTACTTGTTACCATACGAGCTGACAAATGGTCCCATAAAATCAATCCCCCACATGTCAAATACTTCCACCTCTTCAATTATAATCATCGGCATCTCGTGAAGGCGAGATATGGTCCCTGTCCTTTAGCACTCATCACAACTTTTCACCCAATCATGGGCATCCTTGAATAAATTTGGCCAATACAAACCCGACTCCAACACCTTCGCCGTTGTCCGAATTCCTCCAAAGTGCCCACCATATGGTGAAGCATGGCAAGCCTGCAAAACAGAAGATTGATCGTTCTCGGGGATACACCTCCGGATCATGTTATCTACACATATTTTAAAAAGTAAAGGTTCATCCCAGTAATACGACCGACAGTCGGGAAAGAACTTTTTCTTTTGAATCGAAGAGAGTTCATAAGGTACAATACCGCTTGCCAAATAATTAGCAATATCAGCATACCATGTCGTCTCCTCCGTCGCCACGACTAGTAATTGTTCATCCTGAAATGTCTCATTAATATCTTCAACCTCTACTTTTTTTCCAGCTCCCTCCAACCTTGAAAGGTGGTCTGCCACTTGGTTATCTGTCCCTTTACTATCGCGGATCTCCAAATCGAATTCTTGTAGCAAAAGAACCCAACAGATCAAGCGTGGCTTTAACTCCTTCTTTGCTATCAAGTACCCAAGTGATGCATGGTCAGTATAAAAATTATCTTTTGAACCAATCAAATAAGACCTGAATTTGTCGAATGCAAACACCACAACCAACATCTCTTTCTCAGTCACGGTATAATTGAGATGTGCACCGCTCAGTGTTCTGCTTGCATAGTAAATTGGGTGCACTAGCTTGTCCTTTCGCTGCCCCAGGACTTCTCCTATAGCATAGTCACTCGCGTCACACATGAGCTCGAACAGTTGCTCCCAGTTGGGTGCAACGATGATTGGTGCAGTCACCAGTATCTTCTTCAGCTCCTCAAATGCCAACCTGCAATCATCAGAGAACACAAAGGGATGATCCTTTTCAAGAAGTTTACATAAGGGGTTAGCAATTTTAGAGAAATATTTTATGAATCGCCGGTAGAACCGTCACTCAAGGAATTCACTGCCTTGACCGAAGTGGGCGGTGGAAACTTCTCAATCCCGTCAACCTTAGCATGGTCGACCTCAATGCCTTTACTGGCACTTGATGCCCCTACACTATCCCTTCTTGTACCATAAAATGGCACTTCTCCCAGTTCAACACTAAATTTGTCTCCACACACCTTTTTAGCACTCTTCTCAAATTATGAAGACAGTCTTCGAATGAATCCACCACCACATAGAAAACATCCATAAAGACTTCCATAATATGTACAACCATATCAGTGAAAATGTCTAACATACACCTCTGAAATGTAGTTGGTGCATTGCAAAGGCCAAACGACATTCACCGAAAGGCGAATATGTCATACAAACAAGTAAATGATGTTTTCTCTCTATCTTCAGGGGCTATTGAGATTTGATTGTACCCTGAATATCCATTCAAAAAGCAGAAGTGAGACCGACCAACCAACCTATCCAACATTTGGTCAATGAATGGCAAGGGGAAATGGTCTTTCCGGGTGTCTGTGTTTAGTTTTCTATAATCCATGCAAATCCCCCCCCCCTGCGACTATACAAGTCGTGATCAACTATTTATTCTTATTTTGCATGACCCTCATTCCTTCTTTCGTTGGACACATTGAACAGGGCTGACCCAGTTACTGTCAGAGATGGGGGAAATGATACCCGCATATAACCACTTGATCAATTTTTTCTTCACCACCTCTTTCATGTTTGGGTTCAACCTTTTTTGATGTTCTTTAGAAGTTTTGTGCCCCTTTTCCAAGAGAATCTTGTGCATGCAAAAGGCCAGGCTGATACCTTTTATGTCTGCCATGGTCCAACCAATAACAGTCTTACTTTCATATAACACCTGTATGAGTTGTTCTACCTGCACAGATAGAAAATCGGATGATATAATAATAGGTAAAGTAGAGTTAGGCCCTAAGAAAGTGTACCTAAGGTGAGCTGGAAGCGGTTTTAGGTCCAACTATTGTGGCTCCTCTATTGATGGTTTCGAAGGTGGTGTTGCTCTTTCTTCTAAGTGTAGTGGCTCGAACTGGGGTTCCTTTTTCCAGAACCCTTGACCTTCGATAGCCATGACCCACTCTGTCAACTCTTCATCATCCACATCTTCCAAATTCATCAAGCAAGCTTCTAACGGATCTCTGAAATTCAGGGTCTCATCCTCCTCTTGTAGTATTACATCCACGGCCTCCACTAGCGAACAATTTGCAAATTCGCTAGTCCTCCTCATAGATTTTTGAACATTGAATATTATTTCTTCATTATTCAACCTCATTTTTAACTCTCTAGTCTCATAATCGATCAATGATCTCCCAGTGGCTAAGAACAGCCTCCCCAAAATTATTGGTATTCTTCATCAACTTGACAGTCAAGAATAACGAAGTCGACAGGAAATACAAACTTCCCCACTTGGACGAGCACATCATCCGAAATTCCTGTCGGCCTTTTGACAATGCGATCAACTAGTTGTAGCAACATCGAGGTTGGTCTAGCTCTGCCAATACTTAGTTTTGTGTAGATTTCCAAAGGAATCAAGTTGATATTGGATCTCAAGTCACATAATTCCTTAGCAAAAGCATAACTTCCAATTGTTCATGGGATAGTGAAATTACCGGGATCAGACAATTTTTGAGCCATAGCTCTTGTCACTACCGCGCTGCAGGTTTGAGTTAGAGTTACTGTAGACAGGTCCTGGAAGTCAAATTTTCGAGACATCAGATCCTTCATCATTTTTGCATAGCCTTGCATTTCCCTCTAATCATCCATCAACAAAATATTCAATTGAATTTGTCTGAGCATTTCCATTAATTCCCTGTATTTATCATATTTCTTTTGCTTTGCCAGCCTTTGAAGGGATGGTGCAGGAATTATCTTCTGCCCACTACTTGGTGTCTTCTCTTTATTAGGAGCATTTTCCATACCTGTTCTGGGAGTTATTTGGCACGACCCAATTTCAGAGTCGTGATGGCGCCTGTCGGGAAACCAGACCAGCCGCCTATTGTAACTAATCCTGAACCGTTTATTAAGGAAATTACCATTTCTCAACTGCCTAAAGTGAAATATAGTAAAGATCTGCATTTAAAAGAAGCTTATGAAACCAAAAACCCAAATTCTACAACTCCCGGATACGGTGTCACACAGTCATGAGCTGCTAATACATAATACAACCCAAAAGAAATGACCAACATAGTCTGAAAATAAATACAACAGGTAGACAAGAAAGAGATGATGAGATCACGGTCACCAGCTGCTACCTCGTCAACTCCGATGAAACTTCTGCGACTAGCTGACCAGAGCTGGATCACAATGTACCTAGATCTGCACACAAGGTGCAGTGTGTAACGTGAGTACACCAACTCAATAAGTAACGAAAACAACCTATGGGCTAAGAGGTAGTGACAGACTAAACCTCCGGTAATTCGAACAACAACGTATAGTTGACATGACATAAATAGAGTAGAAAGTAAGCGAAATGCACCGAGTTATATCTCTAACTTGCATAAGTTCGTGTAAATCAGCAATGTTATGTATACAACGTTAAAACTCTCATAATGAAGTCCACTCAGTACTCGAATTGGCCATCAGGCCCAGGGAAAATCAATCCTAGAATATGGGTGCACACAATGACATAGTCACTTGGTACTGAGGAAATAGGCCAATCCAGCCCCACGGAGAAGGTCCATCTCCGGAACAAGACACCACGGAGAAGATCCATCTCCGGAACATATTACTCGGACAAGATCCATGTCCAGGGAAGATCCATCCCTCAATATATGTGCGCTCACTGGGGGTGTAAAGACTTCGGAGGGGCTCCTATAAGCCCAAGCGCTATATCAAACCAACGAAGGTATGATTCAAGGATCGATGCGGTGTGCAGTCCGATCTCATAACTGTTGTTGATACCCAATTTTTCCTCAAATTATTTTCAAACTTGCATATAAGCTTTCAAAAATAATGAGTATTTCCCCCCTTATTTTTCCATATTTTATTAAATTATTTTCCTGCTTATTTTAATATATATTCAAATAATTCATAAACTATGCTATAAATAATCTCAAAATATTTTGGCTCAGTATGTTGTTTATAATCATTTTTATATATTAAAATCCAATTATTTCGCAAATTAGCCAATTGGGTGCTATTTAATTTCAATTGCAACGATTTTACAATTATGGCCCAATTGAACATTTTGTAGTATATTTTATTCAAAACTTAGGTATTTGCACTTAATATTAGTTAATTACTCCGATCTTACTTATTTAAACTTAATTTCATTTTTATATAATTATTAATTATTTTAATTAATTAATTATCTTATTTTAAGGAGTATTTAAAATCTAGCCACTCTTAACCTATTTCAATTTCAATCCAATACCCAACCCTTAACCCAATTAACCCAAGACCCAAACCAAATCCGCCCCAGCCCAATCCTAATCCTTACCCGGCCCAACCCCTAATTAAATCTGAGTCGTTGATCAAATAAGATCAACGGCCCAGATACCCCATTTCCTAAATTAACTCTCACCTAACCCCCCTGCCCATCTCATTTTCGAGACTCCTCATTCTCTCTCTTTGTCTCTTCCTCCTCTCCTCCTCTCTCTAGAACCTTCTGGGTTCTTCTTCTTCTCGAATGGCCTCCACCGTCTCTCCGGCCACCTCCAGTCTCACCCTTTTTGACCACCAGCCGCCTTGAAGCCTTATCTCTCCGATACTCTCCGCCTTTGAGACCTCCATGGGTTCCAACCATGCCGGACCACCACTGGAAGCTATTCCTGGGGTTGTTTCCGGCCTTTCTCCGATGGGTTTTGACTCGATGGTGCTCTAAACACCATTGTCCTGAGTTTCACAGCCAGGTTCCCTTACTTCTCTCTCTGGTTTCTCACGAAACCCTAACCCTCTATATTTTCGTTTTTCTTTTAAGATTTGTTCTATATCTACAATGTTACAAAGCTGTTCTATATTTTTTCTCTGAAAAATTCAGTTTTTAACAACTTTAAAATTAGGGTTTCTTAGCCCTGTTTTTAAAACCATTCTTTTTTTATTTTTATCCATCTCTACTGCGTTTGAACGAGTATCTCATGATTTTCTTGCCGTCTGAACTATTATGCTAGGTCGTCCTTTATTACTTGACTATGTATATTCGTTTCCTACAAAAGTGTCTGTTTGTTCTCTGTGACTTTTTCTTTAATTTGTTGCTATGATTCTTAATCTTCTGCTGTTCTATTAATGTTGTTTTTCAATGACTATGTTTGAACGTCTGACTATTTGCCTTATTGACTACTCACCTAATGGCTTATACTGATTTTTTGTGTAAATTCCTTAGACTTGTGATGTCTTCCCTAAATAGGTGATTATGTGTAGTTTCTTTGTATTTTATACTAATTTTGAATTATTTCCTTGTCCGTGTGATATTTTCCTTGATTAGAACTGAACCCCCTATGATTTTGATTCCATCCGTGATTTTTGGGACTGATATAACTAGTTATACCTATTTATGGGCACAAATATGCTGTTGATTGATTAAATTATACCCTCCCTAATTACTATGTTATGTACCTAGACTTAATTACTTGCTATATGCTTCACTACTCCTATTATGGTATAAGGCCATGTTTATACCTTGATTCTTTCCTTATCTGATACTAATTGTGTCGTTTGAATGAGGACACCCTAATTAAAGAGAGTCCAAGTCCTTGATTGACTTTGATTGATTCTGACTGAAAAATTACTCCTGTAATTATGCTAAATTACTACTCTTTGCCTATGTTATTACTTGGTTTTCAACTCTATATATACACTGCCTTCTTTCCTTACACAGACACTCTTAACTGATATGAACACTAACACTGATAGCACACACAAACACACTGAGTAATCATTGCTGCTCTTTTGCTTCTGCACATTACTACTCTGTTGCTCTTTTGTTCTGCATACTGCTGTTGTTGTTCTATATCTTTTCACCTTGCTATTCTATATCAATCAACTGGTATGTCTCTAAGTTAATTTTATAGTGTCTCTACACAGTATGCTTCAGTTCTTGTTTATATACTTGTTGTTCCTTTGGTGCTTTATCTTGTGGTTCTATTTCCTACCATGTAACTAGCACGATTCAATAATGTCCTTTCTCTTTTGTTAGTCTAATAAGTACTCTGCTTTTCTCATGTAATTCTCTATAATTGTTTGAGTCTGGTGTAATTAGCATATCCCTACTATTCCCCCTTTCCTATCAGTCTAATATGTCTCTTGTTCCTCTTGTGTGACTCTATGTGAGACTTATGTCACTAGTATGATTATTTGTCTATAGGTTAATGTTTCTTATCTCAACATGACTACTGTTACATGCTCCCATCCCCTATTTAGCCTCTCATGCTGCAACCTGTGTCCCTCCATCTGATTTCTAAATGCTATATACTTCTGATCCTGTTAACCTATGATTGCTTTGTGACAACTATGTGGTAACTATGTGAATCTGTGACTTTATTCTATTGTTAACATGTGAATTACTTGTCCCCAACTCCCTTTCCCCTGTTGAGTTTCGACCCTGCACCTTTTCTGGGTTGTGATTGGCCTATTTCTTTCTCTTTTGCAAATTATTTTCTTTTTGCAAAACTCTTACATTGTTCTTTGAGGTCATTTTTCAAAACTGTTATTTCAGAACTCTTTCAAACTCAACACTCTTTTAAACTATATGCACTTCCCACTACTCTTAGAAACTAGGTCCTACCCCCTTCGTGTGAGCATTTCCTTGAGTACCCCTGAGTACTAATTGAACTTTGACACACAAGGCTGGTAATTCCACACTGAACTTTGTTAAAATCTTGGCAATTTTGCTTAGGTGCTGGCATTGGCCAAGGACCAATTTGGGGCCCTAGGGAACTTTGCCGCACCTAGGCCATGTAAGGCTGTGAAACTCGAAAGAAGTGAGGTTGGAAGAAATGGGCCTGATTGAAGGCTCCCTATAGAAGTAACTTCTTATTTTTCCTTTCATTAATGTAATTTATTATTCAGGTTTGTAATAACTTTTAAACGAATATTGGGGCTGGATAGTGAATGAGGGAGGGGATTATGCATGTTAGTATAGTAATGGGTAGAAACCGTGACCATAGGATTTATTTCCATATGTGTGCAGTAGACATCCTGTTTAGGACATGCATTTCATGCATTAGAAATCCTGTTTAGGTTCTTCATTGCAGCATGTCTATTATAGTCATATCGTTTTATCAGCCTCGCTCACAGTTAATAATTACAACCAGTAATAAAACTGCTATAATTTACTTCTGTTGCATTTTCATAAGCATGACATTTAGAAACCATGTCTTTTAGGTATTCCCATATGCATTAGATATCATGTTCCTTGGGATTTTGCTTTTAGCATGTCTGTTTTCAATTATACTCTATTGAACGTCTAGTTAACATGTACCCAATCTAATAATCTCGCCAAAAATATGGTTAATTGGTTGAAATATTTTTTTGCAAATGTATCATCATTTATCTCTCTTAAAATCAGAATTAAATATGCATGTTCGCCCTTTAAAATAAATAGGCTATGTATACGCATGCCAAGGCAAACCTTAGGCCTAATACGTGCTAAAACCAAAACCAATTGTGTTACACTTGGCTGGTATTAGAATTAATTAGTCTTCTTTTGAAATCTTTAAACTTTGCTGCTTCACTCTTGTTTTTATCCCTTTCTGAAGTTCACCCTATTTTACTCTAAAACTCCTACTCTATTTTCCAAAACACTGATTCTCGAAATCATGTATTCCTTTACTCTCTACTGAACTTTATTAGACTCCTGCTCTATTAGTTTTCAAACTACTGGTTTACAGAGTCAGTTTACCCTTTTCTGAAATTACTTTTGTAACGACCCGGTCTGTCGTTACGTAAAACCTGCATTATAATTATTGTTATTGAATTGTCATATATTGGTTATACTGTATTTGATGTATTAGAGTTGATAGGCTTGAAATCGAATGGTTGTGGTGAGAGTTCAGTCAATTAGCCTTTAAAAATAGCCTTAAAATGGGAAAAAGTCAATTGAGGGTTGACTTATTGGTAAACAACCTCGGAATACGAATTTTATGGCTCGGATAGCTTCGTTAGTTGATTTGGGACTTAAGAGTGTGTTCAGAATAATTTTGTGATGTCCGATATAGAATTAGGCTTGAATTGGTGAAAGTTAGTTTTGGCGATTCCGGTCGGCAGTGGAAAATAGGCTATCGGGGTCGAAATGGAATTCCGACAGTTGAAACATGTTCGTAATGTCATTTTTGACTTGTCTGCAAAATTTTAGATCAAACGGAGTTGATTTGGATAGTTTCGGCATCATTGGTGAAGTTTAAAAATATCAAAGTTCTTAGGCTTGAATCCGATGCAAATTTGGAGTTTTGATGTTCGTTTTGGTGTTTTGAGAGTGCAACTAAGTTTGAATGATGTTATGGGATATGTTGGTAAGTTTGGTTGGGGTCCCGAAGGGCTCGGAATTGATTTCGGGTGGTTAAAGGGCATTTTTGGACTTAAAAACACAGTTGTTTCTGGTGTTTTCACAGCTGAAGGTTATTCACTGCGATCGCGTGGCCTATGCTGCGATTGCGTAGGGTTAAAATGGACCAGGGCGAATTTGTTCAGTGCGATCGCGGAATAAGGGTCGCAATCGCGTAGCTTTGGAGGTCAGTTCAGTGGGATCGCGTGGGGTTCATCGCGATCGCGTAGAGTTAGCCAGGCGCGTGGGGAGCGGAGTCAGTTGCTCTTCGCGATCGCGTGAGAATGGTTGCGATCGCGTGGGTCGAGGTTCCATTGAATTGAGATCGCGTGGCTTATGCTGCGATCGCGTAGGGTCTTCTGTGGGACTAGGAGATTTGTTCTTCGCGATCGCGTGAGTACATCCGCGATCGCAGTGCATGAATAACTGGGCAGTTAAATAATAAACCCTCCGCGACTTAAACTCTTTTTTACACCATTGTTGTACGGAAAAGAGCTCTTGGGGGCGATTTTGAAGAGGAAAATCCTTGTTCTTCATTGAGGTAAGTGTTCTAGTCATTAAAACTCGATTATGGGTGATTATAGACCATAATCCCAGCCTTTAATTCATGAAAAACAGTAGAAAAATAGGATTTTGGGGCATGAGATTATGAGACCTTCAAGGGTCGATTTGAGGGGTCAAACGGACTGCGATTTTGGTGTTCTTTATATGTACAGAATCGCGAGAAGATGAAGAACACTTTTCTGTAAAAGTTTTTGAGTTTTGGGACGCGAGCCTTGTGACCGGTTTCGGATTTGAGTTAAATTCGATATTTTTCAATTGGAATTTATTCCTTAAGCATATGTTGATGATAAAAAT
>ML286741.1:81354-107929 GCA_005239495.1 Nicotiana undulata
GATGCCCGCGGGGCTTATGAAGAGTGATTGTGAGGTTGCCTGATAGGCAGAGTGATTGTGAGGATGCTTGATGGGCAGAGTGATTGTGAGGTTGCCTGATGGGCATAGTGATTGTGAGGTTGCCTGATGGGCAGAGTGATGGTGAGGTTGCCTGATGGGCAGAGTGATTGTGAGGTTGCCTGATGGGCTAATACTGAAAGATATTGTGATGAGAAATGATTATGGCCCAAGGGGCAGTTTTATGAAGATTTTTACTGAGTTTTCAAACTATGATTTACTTCGTTTTCAAACTGGTTTTACTGAGAAATTTTATTGAGATATACTGATATTGCACTTGTTTCCAAGGGATTTCTGAAAACTGATTTCGAACTGATTTTGTGGAATTGTGTATCTGTTCTGTGTGTTTATATTACTCAGACTGTGATCTATTTTCATTACTACTGAGTTGGCATACTCATAAAGACTCTCTGTGCCTCTGTGCACAGATCCAGGTACGAGATCGCAGCAGTAGCTGACGCATGTTCATTAGCAGCAGTCACAGGATTTCGAGGTAGTTATTCATCGTCCACAGCTTCTCAATTTCCCCTCCTTGTTTAGCATTATAGTTTTAGCAGAGTTAGATTTATTTATTCGTAGATGCTCATGACTATTGACTCCAGTTCTTGGGAGGTTTGTTAGACTATTATCGGTACGTTAAGCCTTAACTATATTAATTGATGATATAGTTGCATGCTTGTTATTAAATTGTGAACTGTTATAATTGAACAAAAGCGTAGCAATGTAATGGTTGGCTAGCCTAGTTCCACGATAGGCGCCATCACGGCCTGTTAGGATTTGGGGTCGTGACAACTCTGTGTTTTAAAATTCCTGCTTTATTTTTCAACTTTATTGGGTTTCTTATATAGCCTCTTATTTTCATAAAACTACCGACTCCCATTGTGTTTAAACTGCTGGATTTAAAGGTCACTTGTTTTCTTTTTTAATCACCATGTTATTTAAATCATGTTATTACTGAGGATTTCTTCTAAACTGATGTGTGTTTCTAATATCCTGCTAAATTACTGGATCTCCGAACTCATTCATTATTTTTCGAAAATTATTCGGTCCTCTATTTCCCGTTGCATTACTGAGTTTTCAAAGGCATTCTTTTTTACTAAAACTGCTAAAGCCTACTGTTTTCCAACTCAAAATCCCTGTTTTAATCCTATTTTTGAGACTTTGATTGTGTTTGAGACGTGCTATTTACGTATACAACCTGTGGAGGGATGTATGGGCCTCTATTTGCTTTTGTATGCTTCCTCTATATGCAGTCCTAACTGTTATAGTATGTCGCTTAGATTTTAATCCTTTAAACCTAGGGGGGTCAGCCTAGTACTCGCCTTGTAGGAATAGTAGTTCTAAACACCCTCCAGGACTGATAGGACGAGACGAGTAATAGCACGCAATAAGCATTCGTGACCAACACACGCGTTTTAAACTAACCTTTACGGGGCGAGAAGGGTAGAATGCAGATATGATGACTTGTGCGCTAATACCACGTGTAGCCGCCTCTTTGAGGAAGTGACATACCGGGTATTGCATTGATGTGATCCGTATTACTTTAAACCTAAGACAATTCTTTTCAAATGTTTATTCTAATGTTTTTTCAAAACCATTAAAGATTTTCATACTTATTTTAAATCCCCTCTTATATGAACCTTACTTACTACTTGTTCACCGTCCAAATTCACAAAATTTCTTGGCTGGGACCCACGATTGTGGATCTTGAGGGGTGCCTAACACATTCCCCTTGGGATAATTTCAAGCCCTTACCCAATCTCTGGTAATGCAAACTAGTTTATGAGTTATCAACTTTAGGTGCCCTAACGCACCATAAAAATCGTTAGGTGGCGACTCTTCCTTAAACCCTTTTCCTTTAAGGAGTTGTCCAGAATGTCATAGAACCCGATATCTCCATACCTAACCCGTGCGATAGAAAAAAGGGACGCGACAACTGTCTCAAAATCCGGCTCTAGGCCTCACTCAGTCAATACTTTCAAGTCTCACTCACAGTGCTCCCAAATATGTATAATTCATCCCAAACAATGATAATGCAATATAACTAACAAATGCTGAAACTGAGGCATTAAGATGTATGCTACAACAGGACTGAGTGCATGATAGTAAATAACTACAGATAGAGACAGCAACAGTTGACTGTTTCCATCTAAACACATTGTCATGAAGCCTTAGCACTTACACTTATCATGATTTCTAATATGTTCAAGGAAATCTCCACCTTCGCAGTACAAGTATCAGTGTGAAACAACCATTAGACAGTGCCATGGGATGAGCCAGGCTACAAACATTCGGTAAACGTCCGCATGCCCTTCACTTGGCAAGTGAGTCACCTTAATTAACATCAATAATCATATAATTTGGGTTTTCGAACCCTCAGTTCCAAGGTTGAAGACGTTACTTACCTTGAAATCGGTTAAAACACTACTCTGCAGTGCCCTTGCCTCAAAATTTTGACCTCCGAGCGCTCCAAATCTACCAACAATCAATTGTATATCGTTATTATATGCTAAGAGGTGAATCCCAATCAAAGATTTATCAAGAATACTCAAAAATCTTGAAATTTGCCAAACCCGACCCCTAGACCCACGTCTCGGAATTCGAAAAAATTTACAAAACTGAAATCCTTATCTTCACCTGAGACTACCCATATCAAATTTACAAAAATCCAACCACAATTACCCCTCCAAATCATCAAAAGAGTCTCCCAACTTTTCTTCCCAATTTTCTCAATTTCTAGTTTGATTCCACAAATTATATGGAAATAATCAGTACTAATTCGTGAAATTAGACAAAAAACGATCAAGGAATACTTACCACAAGACTCCCACTGAAAATCTCTCCAAAATCTTCCTTCTCCCGAGATCTAATGGAGTTTTGAAAAATGGCTAAAAACCCTCGTTTTTGAACTTAAAGTTTCTGCCCAGCGATTTCCTTCTACGCGATCGTTGACATCCTGTCGCGAACGCGGAGAGTAACTCAACAGCCCCTGATTTTAACCCTACGCCGCGATCGTGATTCAGCTTGGTCCAAACTCACGCGATCGCAATCCCCTTCACGCGATCGTGATGCACAGCAGCCTCCTACCACACGCGCCTCAGAAACTCTACGCGATCACGGACTCCTTCCCGTGATCGCATTGAACAACCTTCTCAGCCCACGCGATCGTGACCCATCTACTGCGATCGGGAAGAACAAAATTTGACCCCCACCTTGCTAAGCCTACGCGATCACAGGACTACGTATGCGATCGCGGAAGAGAAAACCAGATGAAAATAAAACACCAGAAAATCTGCCAAGTCTTTAAGCCAAACGTTGGTCCGTTGACCACCCGAAACACACCCGAGGCCCTGAGGACCTCAACCAACCATACCAATACGTCCTAAATGATCATTCAAACTTAGTCGAGCCTTCGAAACATCAAAAACAACATCAAAACTCCAAAAATTCATCAAATTCAAGCCTATGAACATTGAAATTTCTAAATTCCACCAACGATGTCGAAACTACCCAAAACAACTCCGATTGACCTTAAAATTTGCAGACACGTCCAAAATGACATTACAAACATGTTCCAACTGTCGGAATTCCATTACGACCCCGATAGCCTATTTTCCACTGCCGACCGGAAATCGCCAAAACTAACTTTCGCCAATTCAAGCCTAATTCTACACCGGACATCACAAAAATATTACGAACACACTCCTAAGTCTCAAATCACCTAACGAAGCTATCTGAGCCAAAAAATCCGCATTCCTAGGTCATATACCAATAAGTCAACTCCGGGTTGACTTTTCCAACTAAGGCTACTTTTAGAGACTTAGTGACTCAATTCCTTCTATAACCACTCCAAACCCGAGCTAACCAATTCTAAATCATCATGAACATTCTGACCAATCTACAACAAGGCAGAAACGGATAGAATGATGCATGTTCTACGTAACGACCGACCGGGTCGTTACATTGTTCAACTTCCTTCTCCTTTGCCTTTGTAAACTTGTGC
Organism: Nicotiana undulata; assembly: GCA_005239495.1. Lineage (NCBI taxonomy): Eukaryota > Viridiplantae > Streptophyta > Magnoliopsida > Solanales > Solanaceae > Nicotiana > Nicotiana undulata. The sequence continues at coordinate 85,415 of ML286741.1, forward strand.
ATGTTCAATTACAACCTCTGTGAGATCCGTTGACTCATCGGTCTCTATTGTCACTGGAGTAATTGGCATTGCGTCTCTCCTAGATTGAGAAACCTCTTGCTCTCCGTCTAAATCCCTTCCATTCCTGAGACTTACTGCCATTAACTGGTTTATGGTTCTTCTCCTTTGGATTGATGTTTGTGTCAGTAGGCAACGTTCCTTGTGGGAGATTGTTCAAGGACATAGATAGCTGTCCTAGTTGAGTTTCAATTCCTTTAATAGCTGAATCATGTACGACTAACTTTTGTTGCATCTTTTCATTTGTCCCAATGAATTGTTGTTGCATGCCCTTAAGTTCTATCATATTACTGCCATGTTGTTGCTGAGGTTGTTGGTGCTTCTGATTGTTGCCCTGCTGCCTTTGATAAGTTACTACTTGGCCTTGTGGTCTTGCTCCCCCTGGAATAGTATTGTATTGTTGCTGGGAGGTTTGTACTGCTGATTTTGAGATCTACATTGTTGTCCACCTTGCCTCTGACCCTCAAAGTTGTTAACGTAATTCATGTCTTTTTTGTGTTTGCTTCAAGGTTTCACGTATTAATTTTGATGATAACAAACCAATACAGTTATTAATCAAAGAACATTTACGTGTGGTAATCTTATTTTTGTACAGGTTTATTCAAGAAAGACACATGCTGGTAAAGATCCAAATAAATATGGGAAGAGAATATTATGGGAAGGTGAATATCAAATACATGGAGCACTGGTCGTCTACATGGAGAACTGGTGGCCTACGTAATGGAAATAGGCTATTGGTGCAGACCTCTCATGGGATATTCATGCAAACAGTGTACCTGGGCAGTGCAAATAATATGGCCATTCATTAACCAATTCATGGAATCTACGGATATTAGGTATGGAAAGTTTTTCAACATCTTGAAAGGAATGTTGCAAGAATCATGTAGAAGATCTATTATTTAGTGGAAGAATATATTTTCTACAAAGCTAAGGAAGAATATATTTTCTATGGAAAGAAAATATATTATGGATGTAGTACAATCTATATTATGGAAAGACATTATTTTTCAAGATCAAGAAAGGAACATTTTCAATACAATGGGAGAAGAATATATTTTCTATGGAAAGAAAATATATTATGGATGTAGTACAATCTATATTATGGAATGATGTTATTTTCCAAGATCAAGAAAGGAATATTTTCAATACAATGGAAGAAGAATATATTTTCTCTGGAAAAAACATATATTATGGGTGTAGTATAATCTTATTATGGAAAAAGATTATTTTGCAAGATCAAGAAATGAATCAAAGATATATTTAGATCTACCAGAAAAGGAAAGAAGCACAAGAAAGGAAAAGGAAGAGAATCTCATCAGTATCTAATCTTTAAAGGAAAGAGAATCATGCTTACATTGAAAGAAAGACAATTCCTCCGGTACATATGGAAACATACAAGTTCATATGAAGACTTGATGGCTTACATGGAAAGAATCTTTTTATACAAAAGGTATTAAATAGTATGGCCTTGATTTTTGGAATTTTAAAGGAAAAGATCTCAAATCACGTGAGATCAAATATGTACGAGATTGCTATTCATTTGTGCTCAAGGAAAGAGTAGTTACTCTTTCAACATCAAACTTAATCTAGACAAGGATAGAGATCAAGTTCAAAAGAGCAAGATGCAGTAAAGAAAAATTGGATCAGCATCAAAGGAAATCCTTTTCCAAAATTAGAAGACCGCTGCAACGGTTAGAATATTCAATGACCAAGTATAAAAGAGAAAGCACCCGCAACAGCAAACTCACGCAGCCGTCTACACAATTGTCTATCCAACTACAAGTTCTTTATTCTACTCTTAACAAGCATTGTAATTTACTTTAGAAGATTTACTGTGTACACAAAAGAGAGAAGAACAGAAAAATATTGGAGAGAGAGTGTATCCGAGAGGTTGTGTCATTGTTCGTTTCTTTGGTGAGCGAGTGAAAACCAAAGGGTCGTTGTTGGTGAACGAGTGAAAACCAACTCTTGTTCATTGTTGGTGAGCGAGTGTAAACCAAGCATGTCAACATTGCTGGTGATCGCAGAAAATCACAAAGATTGTACTCAATTCAATCTACAAAAATCTCTAAAAGACAATACTCATGCAACCCAAGAGGGCTGGATTACGATACCACATTGGTTCCGAAACAGTATAAAAATTCCTGGTGTCATTTACTTTATCGCTCTCATTTTATCTTATGTTCCTTTACTGTTTATTGTGATTAACACTTGTTTAAATCGGAAGAACTAAATGTTCTGTACTTTCACTCTAAAGCCCTGATTATCATTCTCTCCACTCCACAAGCAAACATATGACTGATTTATGCAGGGAGTGCATAGGCCTCCATTTGCCGTATCAACAATGTGCACATGTTTCTTACCCATCTCATAAATTTTCTTTGTCAACAAGCTCATCTGGGTCATGAGAGTGGCTATGTTTTCTTTATTTGTATTGTTTGGGTCAAGAGCATTAGAATGCACTATTGGAGTGGGTGTTGTATCTCTCGTCATCCAGCCTTAATTATGAGCCATCTTGTCAAGAAGAATCTTACACTCTGTGAATGTTTTGCTAAAGAGGGCACCCCCGGCTTAAGCATCTACATTGGCCTTCAGACTGTCAGCCAAACCCATATAGAATCTATGTCCCAGCATCTGATCTGGGATGCCATGGTGTGGACACTTCAATAGCACACCCTTAAACCTCTCCCAGGTTTCCAAGAAAGTTCCAGTCAGCTTATACCTTAATTGCAATATCTCATCAATTTGCCTCGCAGTTTTGTTGGGTGGATAGAACTTGTTTAAGAACTACTTGACTAGTTCCTCCCAAGTAGCTATGGAGTTTATTGGAAGCGAGTTCAGCCAAGTTTGAGCCTCCCCAGTCACTGAGAATGGGAAAACATAAAATAATCTGATTGCTTCAGGAGTCACATGCGGTTGTCTTTGAGTGACACAAATTGATAGAAAGTTCTTCAGATGTTGTTGTGGGTCTTCGATGTACGATCCGGAGAACAACCCTTTATTCTACAGCAAGTGCTGCATGTTGGTGGTGATCTGAAACGTCTCCACCTGTATCGGAGGGACTGCAACTGCGGTGGCCAGTTTATCAGCAGTTGATTGCGCCTAATTATATAGAGAAGCTTCCGGCACAAGAGGTGCTACCACTATGATGTTTGGGTTAACTCAATCATTCCTATTGTTCCCGATGACGTTCTCGACGTCGTCCATTTCAATTTTGAGTTTTTCGTTTTGTTTTAGTTGTTTGCCCTTCTTGTTAGCCCGATTCAATGTCCTGGATGCTTTCTCGGGATCTGAAAGTACTTCAAAAAGTTCACCAGTTCTCAAGGAGCTTCTAGGCATGCACCTAAGTCACAGAAGAGAAATATTTTTAACACCACAGAAAATTGATCTAAACTAATAATCCTCGCAATTCTTCCAAGTTGTAATAATAACACTGTTAGTTATGTCACGACCCAAATTTCCCTCTGTTGGGTATCGTGATGGAACCTATCCTTAGGGACTAGGTAAACCTAATATTTACTGAATAACAACAATAATAAAGGAAATCTAGCAATCTCGATATAGAAATCTTGGCAGAATTTACAATTTCCCAAAACCGGTAATACAAGTCATAAGCTTTACAGAGTTTGTTACAACTTCTGAATACAACTGTTTAGAAATAAGTAAGAACAGTTGAATAAAAGTAGGAAGGTGACTCCGAAGCCTGCGAACGCAGCAACAGGTTTACCTTGAGTCTCCTCGGCAATGATCCACATAGCTACTAACAATCAATACCTGGATCTGCACAAGAAAAATATGCAGAAGTGTAGAATGAGCACACCACAGTGGTGCCCAGTAAGTATCAAGACTAACCTCAGTGAAGTAGCGACGAGGACTAGTCAGGACAACCACTGGTCTAATAAATCAAACAGACATAAATATCGAAATGACAGGATGTAACATCTATCTAATGGCTACACAACCTAACTAATGAAATGCGGAAGGGAATACAACCAAAAACAACAGAACATCACAACAATACACAAAGAATGTACGAGAACACCCTGAAACCGAATAGAAATCACATTACGGTATGAACAAATAATAATTCAACATTTCAACAGTTTCCACGCCATGCCTTAGCCAACAACCCCAAGTGTCTTTGGAAAATACTTCGAGTGTAAACTTTCACCCGTAAGTTTATATTGAAAGCTTTGAATTTAATCACTTAAAATAGAAAGTTTCTTGGAGATATACTTCCTCCAAATATATATATAAATATATATATATATATAATTTTTTTTTTCTTCTTAAAGAGAATTCTTCAATACATAGTTCGTTCAAACTTAATGGCTTTCAAATGTATTTCTCCTACTAAATGCCTTTCAAATATCATTTTCTGCAAGACAGAAGCTTTTCAAATATACCTTTAAAATTAAAGTCCTTCAGACATAGTTTTCTTCAAGATAAATGCTTTCCATCTATACTTTTCAATATATATCTTTCGATCATAATATTCAAGATAAATCTACCGAAACTCCGTCCGTAACTCAGAATTTGTTTGTACAGGAAAAAAGCTCCCGGAATACGTCTATAGTCCCAATTTAAATATGTAATGTTGTACAGGGGGAAAGCTCCTGGAATACATCTGTAGTCAGGGGCGGACCTACAGTAATATGTATGGGTTCCCGGGAACCCAGTAGCTTTTTTGTAGACCCTGTATTTATATTAAGAAATCTGTTGAATATATAACAATTATTCTATGGGAACCCAGATACAAAATCCATTCTTGGTTCAGTGGTAAATTGTGAACCCAGGTGCGCCCGCTACCCAAGCCTGGCGATGCGAGTTCAAGTCCCCACAACCTCTTTTTACAATTTTCTTTGTTTTTTATGTTGTTCTTTCACGAAACAGTAAGGAAAAATCCTCACTGTTAAGTTAGTAACTTTCAATTTAATCTTTTTTTTAAAATAAAATAATTATAATAATAGATGTCTAAAGTCAACCTAAAAAAACAACCAAATAGAAAACTCCCCAAATGTTATTTTATCCCAAAAACCCAAATCAAACGTTAAAGAGAAAAAACTAGAGTTTTATCGGTTGCAACTTGCAAGCACTGGTTGTCTAGTTCTTGGATCATCTTCTTTCTTCTTCAACTTGAATTTTCTGATTCACGGATTCATTGATTCTGCTTTTCATTGAGGTAATTCTATCTTTTATTTGTATGTCATTTAGTTCATAAGATTTAGTGGGATAAATTTGACATGGTGTTCAGAAATCACAACATTCAGTTAGTATTATTTTTGGATTTTGTTAATATTAATCTTTAGTCCAAATACAAGTGAAAATGAAAAAATAAAAGTTAACAAACTTTTTTTTAATGATGAGCGTTTACCTCTTCCTGGAAATACCAAGGGTATCAAGCTGTCTTGATTGGTAACTTTAGCTTCTTTATAGCATACCTCGTATCTGTCACTGGCACTACAAAGAGAAGGAAAGTTAATTTCAACTTATGAAGTTGGGTTATAGATAAACTGAAATAGTTAATTTATGTCTTATGATTTTGTAGGGCATTTTAGTGAGAGTCAATATGATCAAGAGATTTTACAAGCCGCAAACCTCTTCAGGTTCTACTTCTAGTTCTCCCTCATGTTCAATGATTAATGACAATGTCAATTCTTCCACCCCATCACACATAGATATTATGTTGGCCTCGAATCTTCTTAAACCCGATCCTGGTGAAAGAAAACAAATTTCAGATTTTTTTCCTAATCTACGCGACCGGGTGAGAAGACATTGCATTCAAAGAGGGCCTTGTCGGCCTCGCAATTTTATTTTTTCAGCAACAAAATTTGGTGGTAAATTGCGTCATTTTAATCCCCGATGGTTTAAAACTTCATACGCTAGATGGTTAGAATACAATATTAAAAAAGATGCAGCATTTTGCTTATGTTGTTACTTGTTTAAAAATGAGGTTGGAGGATATGGGAAAAAAGTAAGTGATTCTTTTACAAAAGATGATTTTAGGGCTTGGAATAAAGGTATAGAAAGGCTTAACGCACATGTGGGTGAAGTGAATAGTGTTCATAATTGATGTTTCAAGATGATGCTAGATTTTTCAAATCAAGCACAATCTATTTTAACATCTTTTTATAAGCAATCCAAGAAAACTAAAAGTGAGTATCGGGTCCGCTTGAATGCCTCAATTGATGTTGCAAGGTATCTTTTGAAAGAAAGAATGTCTTTTCGGGGTCACGATGAGCGTAAAACTTCTACAAGAAGAGGCAACTTCTTAGATCACTTAAAGTGGTATGCGGATAAGAAGGATGATGTAAAGAAAGTTGTGTTAGAAAATGCTCTAAAAATGACATTATGATTTGTCCAAGCATACAAAAAGATATTGTGAGTTCTTGTGCAAAAGAAACATTGAAAGCAATTGTTGAAGACTTGAAAGGGGATTACTTTGGGATATTGGTTGATGAGTCTAAGGATGTCTCTCATAAGGAACAAATGGCACTTGTTTTACGCTATGTCAACAAAAAGGGTAAAGTTATTAAGCGATTCCTTAGCATTGTTCATGTTAAAGATACATCCGCAAAGTCATTAAAAGAAGAAATTTGTTCTTTTCTTTTGGAACATTCATTGAGTAAATCTCAAATACGGGGACAAGGTTATGATGGAGCTAGTAACATGCAAGGAGAAATTAATGGTCTTAAAACTTTGATTATGAATGATACTCCTTCGGCATATTGCATACATTGTTTTGCTCATCAATTGCAATTGACTCTTGTAGCTGTTGCAAAAAAATATTATGAGGCCGAACAATTTTTTAATATTCTTGAAAATGTTTTAAATATTGTTGGGGGTTCTTTTAAGCGTAGGGAGATGCTTCTAGATGATCAAGCAGAAAAATTAGAGGAACTACTAGTGCTTGGTGAAGTTCATACGGGAAGCAGTTTAAATCAAGAACTTGGACTTCAAAGGGCACTCGGTGAGGTTCTCATTTTAAGTTAGTGCGTAATTTTATTAGTTTATTCCCGTAAATTGTTCATGTACTTGGAATTCTTGTAATTGATGGTTCAAATTATCAGGAGAGATCAATGGCAAAAAGTCTAATGGATGACATAACATCTTATGACTTTGTGTATATGTTACATTTAAGGTTGAAAGTATTGGCACTTACATATGATTTAAATATGGATTTGCAACAAAAAGATCCAGATATTGTAAGTGCAATGAAGCTTGTTGGTTTCGCAAAGAGACAATTGCAAGATATGAGAGATTCTAGATGGGCTTCTTTGGTAGAAGACGTCTCTTTATTTTGTGTCAAGCATGATATTGTGATCCCCGAAATGTATATGAATTATGCTCGTGGAAAGTCAAGAGTAATAAATCAAGTGTTACATAATCTTATCATTTACGTGTAAAGGTTTTCTATTCTATTATTGATTTGCAACTTTCGGAGCTTAACAGTCGTTTCAATGAAGTAAATACTGATTTACTTCTTGGTATGGCTAGTTTGAGTCCAGATAATTCTTTTGCAAATTATGATAAAGACAGAATTATGAAACATGCTACACACTATCCGAATGAGTTAACTGATTCTATGCTTGAGGATCTTGGTTTTGAGCTTGACATCTATATTTACTATGTGCGAGAGGAGGGCAATGAATTCTCTAACTTGAAAAGACTTTGAGATCTTTCAGAGACATTGGTTAAAATAAATTTGCACATGACTTGGAGACTTGTTTATTTGCTTGTGAACTTAAGTTTGATATTGCGTGTCGCTGCTGCAACGATAGAAAGAGCTTTTTCTTCGATGAAGTACGTTAAAAATGACTTGCGAAGCAGAAATGGTGATGAATTTTTTTAATGATTGTTTAGTTTGTTACATAGAGGATGAAGTATTTGAAAGTGTACCTAATGATACGATCATTGATCGTTTTCAAAACATGACAAGTCGTCGAGTACAATTGTAATGATAATTTTTATATTCATATGTTGTCTCTAAGTGTTTTGTTATTTCTAAATGTATGTTGAATATTGATACTCGTTCCTTAATTCAGTTATTATAATATATTGACTTAAAATTGCGGTAGGAACCCATACATTTCAATTCCTAGATCCGCCTATGTCTGTAGTCCCAATTTAAATATGCAGTGCAGTACATGGGGAAAGCTCCCGAAATACGTCCATAGTCCCAATTTAAATATGCAGTGCAGTGCAGGGGGAAAACTCCCGGAATACGTCTGTAGTCCCAATTTAAATATGCAATGCAGTACATGGGGAAAGCTCCCGGAATACGTCCGTAGCCCCAATTTAAATATGCAATGCAGTACATGGGGAAAGCTCCCGGAATACGTCCGTAGCCCCAATTTAAATATGCAATGCAGCCAACAGAGAGAACAACTAGAACACGGCAGAAACATCATACATTGCCATAGCGAGCACAACAACAAACAAGACAGAAATACAAAGTGCGACGAGCAATTCAATACAAGAACTTAAATCACAAGAATGGTAATACTTAATCATAAGAAAGGGAAAGCCAAGTACAAGTGAAACAATATAACGAGGGAAAAACAAAACAAATATAGCAACGATTCACAATATTCAAGTCAACAATAAGAAAAACGATCATCCCGGCAAGGGGAACAACTATAACCAATCTCGCCTAAACAATTAGCTTCACGGAATAAAACTCAGCTTGAACAATGCTCAGTAATAGGCAACATCAAGGAAATACCATCAACATGGATGATTATCAAACTAAACCTAAGTAGCACTTAAGGGATAATCTTAGAAATCACAATATTCAACTCACGGGCATGCTTGACACCAACATATAGATATTCCAATTACTGCTAAATAATTATAGGATGAGATGATACAAATTCTAGCTAAGTAGGCAGTTTATGAAGAAAGTATAACATAGTGATAGAAGAGGTAAAATCTTCAGCTAAGTCAATTAAGATCAAATAATCAACCAGGCAAAATCTAAAAGCAAATAATTCTAATTTATGCAGGAAAGGATGAAATTAGCAATCAAGAACGCAGTCATAGCAATTACAACTTCATACACAGGCGTATAAGGACCTAAGAACCCTAAAAGGCCAACCTATTTGTAAATAAGTCCGAGTACGCATTCGTCACCTCGCGTACACGGGCTACAATTAGCATAGATGAATCAAATCCTTAGGGGTAATTCCCCCACACAAAGTTAGACAAGATACTTACATCAAAGACGACAGCCAGGTACTAAAAAATAGACTTCTCGGGTGAAAAGACCTCTGAACGGCTCAAATCCAACTATAACAACTCCAAAACACACATAAATCGTATAAGGAACTATTCCGAATAATAAAGTTTCAATATTTAACAAAATATAAAATCCGATAAAAATCGTATAAGGAACTATCCCGATAAAATTTATAAAAAATCGAATATCCATTCCAATACGAGTCCAACCACACAAAATTTATCAAAATCCGATACCATTTGGTCCCTCAAATCACGATTTTTTATTTTAGAACTTTTCTTCCAAACCCAACATTTTCCTCAACTCAAAACACAAATTAAATGATGAAAATAAAGATAAAATCATGGAATATATTCAATTCTAGTTGAAGAACACTTACCCATTCGATTGGTGTGAAAAAACCCATCAAAAATCGCCAAGAACCGAGCTCTGAATGTCAAAATATATAAAAATGGTCTAACCCTCGATTTTGGAATATAATCTGTCTGCCCAGATTTTTAAACATTGCGATCGCGAGAGTTTAAGTGCTACCGCGTAGAGGAAAATAATTATTGGCCTAAAATGTGCTATGCGATCGCGTAAGGACTGATGCGATCGCATAGAAGGAAATTATTTACCAACCAAAAATGTGCTATGCGATCGCGTGTGGAATGATGTGTTCGCATAGAAAGAAATTGTTTACTGACCAAAAAATGTGCTATGCGATCGTGTGTGGAATGATGTGATCGCATAGAGTAAATATTGGGTGGGTCACAAAATATTATGCGATCGCATAGAAAAAGCCAGAAGACAGAATCAACAGTGAAGAATAGAAGAAAATTGAGCTGAAGCCCATCCGAAACACACCCGAGGCCCCCGGGACCCTGTCCAAACACACAAACAAGTCATATAACCTACCACAAACTCGCTCGAGGTTTCAAATCACATAAAACAACACCAAAATGACGAATCAAACCAAAAATCAAACTTATGAATTTTCAAATCTTCAATTATCAAAACTCGTGCTGAAACCTATCAATTCAACCCGGAATGACTCCAAATTTTGCAGACAAGTCACAAATAACACAACAGACCTACAGACACTCCCAAAATTCCATTCCGAGCCCGATATCAAAATTGCACCTATCGACCGAAATCGTCGAAATTCTAACTTTCGCCGAATTACCTCAAATTACTCTACGGACCTCCAAAACCAATTCCAGACGCGCACCTAAGCCCAAAATCACCATACGAAGCTGTTGACATTAACCAAAAGTCAAACCTCGGTCAACTTCCATCACTTAAGCTTCCAAAATTGAAATGTGTCTCCCAATTTGACTCTGGATTTTCTGGTAACTGAATCAAACCACGCACGCAAGTCGATATACACAATGTGAGTTGCTCATGACCTTACGGCACCGAACAGAGCTTAACGGCCGGTCGGGTCGTGACAAGTTCCCCAGTAACGACGCCAAAATTTGGTCACGCCAAACCATGCCTTATAAAAAGGACTAAGCGGTCCCAGCAAAAATAATTCGGTTCAAGAGTCTGGAGTCGAATCCCTACAGGGAAATAACCTATTTGCTACAACGTTTAGTATCGCTACTGATAAGCTCAGACAATTTTCAGAGTTCAAGATTTTATTTGATAATTAACAGAAATTATTTAGCAAATAAAAACTATCAATAAACAAGAATGGAGTTGAATTGAAGGGTAAAAGGATCTAAGGTTATTGATTTCCCCAATTGTCGGATTAATTCCTGACACATTAGATATAATCTCGCCGTAACACTCTAAAAAGATGATGAGTTCTTGTTTACCGTAACTATATTTCGATCAATTACGATAATTTACTAGAACCATTCTCTCCAACTACTCTAGTTGACAATTTGTACAACTCATAAATATCACATCAAAGCTTCGTTATCTCTAACCCCGCTTTTAAATTAAAGTAATTAATCTCTTAACTTACTCGACAGTGGCGTTGTTCAACAACAATCTAATCAAGTGTTCTTTCTCAAGTAACACAAGATAACTAGACACGATTAATCAAGGGCCCTTTCAATTAATCACAAGAAACACATAGTTGAACAATTATAGAGTAAAAACGACTCAATTATGTCAAAATGTAATCAAGACTTCATGCAACAATTGGTTCCATCAACCCTAGATGACGGTTTTAGCTACTCATACTGCTAAGCAAGATTATAATATAACGAATTAAGAAGAAGAAGATGAAAAACTCATAGAAGAATTCTCTGTCTTGCTCTTTTTGTGTTCTTGCCTCCAATGTTCTTCTAAAAACAGAGATACCCTCTTTTTGGGCGAGCTGGACTTCATATAGGTCAAGGTTAGTCACCTTTGAAATTACAAAATTGACAGTGGCCTTCAATACTTCATATTAGATCCAAAACACTCTTTAACGTCCTTATAGCCCGGAATTGCTCCTGCAAATCATAAAGTTCTCAATTTGAGCAATTTGTTATCATTTAACATTCAAATATCAATAAAGTGCAGCCAAGTTTGAGTGAAAATAGTCGCTAAACTACATAATTATAGCCTACTATCACCTTCATACGCGGAACAAGGACATTTGTGATACCAAATCATGATTTTAAATCAATTAGTTCAACTTCGATGTAAGATATAACTTCTTGTATGTTTTTACATTTTATTAATTATTTATAAATTTATAAATAGGTGAAACTGAGCTCATGAGACACCTCGACTTCCGATGAGGCAAACAGAGCAAAAGACGTAACGACAAGGAACCAAAATCGAGACTTGGAGCCCTCGAGCGGGGATCCGGGCAAAATGCGCGGCCTCGGGAGTATCGGGGCCATGACCCCGAGTTCAGTTCGAATCCCAAAGGTCTCAGAGAGCAGTACCAGGTAACCGAGCACGACCAACAAAAGGTTGTGATATTTGTGACCGGCCGGATATCATGGCGTGGAACTCGACACTGGTGATTGGTTAAACAATTTTTTTTTTACCTTTTATAGAATTGGACTTAGGGTAAAATTCCTCTACCAACAAAAAGGTAGTGATATCTGTGACGAGCCGGATATCACGGCGTGGAACTCGACACTGGTGATTGGTTAAGCAGAAGATTTTTTTACCTTTTATAGAATTGTACTTAGGATAAAATTTTCCTACTATATAAAGGGGGGAGGGTCTGATTATTCATTAAACACACTGTAACGCGTATATCAAAGCAATACACTCTTGTTTTCTCTGTTATTCAAAGTTCTTACTCTTGTTCATCGATGCTTTGTTATTGTGAGTTTGGGATTGAGGACAAACATCTCATTAAGGCACTTATTGAGCCCGAAATCACCTTTCTTAAGTGGTTTGACAATCTATTATGTCCTTTATGTGTTTAAACTAACGCAATTTATCATTTGTATTGAACTAATCTACGTATACTTAAAACACATACAAATTCAATTGTTATCGATTTTTAGGATAAACAAATAGATATATGAGTCAAGTTAATTGATAGTAAGTGAAAATAATTGTTCATACCCTCCAAATATTAACTTGGTTCATGCATCTAACCAAGCAAGTCATTTTTCCGTCTCTTTTTGGATTTTGCATAGTTAAAGACTTCTCCCTTCATTCACTTGTTCAGTATTTTAAAAATAAATTTTTATTTTTATTTGTCACTTTAATTTTAATATATCAAAAGAAGATAATTTCTTTTTTCCCGTTATACTCACAGTATTAATTACTCATTTCAAATTATTTTGTGAAGTTCATTTAAAATATGCATCAATTAATATAGGTATCATGTGTAAATTATACACCTTTTATTTTTATTTTAAGGGATGTATAAAATTAATAGTGGATAAGTAAAAGTGACGGAGGGAGTATTATTTTTGTTAATTTTCAACAAGTTAATCTTTTCCAACGGACTGGAAAGTCTGGAATATTCAAAAGATAGTGGAAGTCGTGAAATTCAAAATTATATTGGCATTTATATATATACTGGGAAAATGATCTGACGCACATGTTTAGTCCTTTTATTCAAGACTAGCTATTCTTAGTTAAAATTTTATTGGCATTTATATAATTTGGAGTCTTTCAATCTTCAGTCTTGACATGAAAAAATGTGTGGAGGTATGGCCAAAAGGAAACTGTATAGACACGGTATTATCTATTTAAAGGGCCACGTCAGGTGGGAAGAACCATTTCATTTGAATGCACCAATCAAGTCAACAAAAATCCAAGGATATTTTGGCGTTAAATATTCAATTGCGATTCATTAACACTATTCAATTTTGGACTTTTTTCTATATTGAATAGGATAATATTTGCACAATAAAAATGGTGGACTTTAGTCGTATGCCACCGAAAATACAGACACAATATTAAGGCGACCGACATACATGCAAAGCCAATTTTGTCATCGACATTGGAGGGATTGGTTCACGTAAACCTTTTTTCCAAATCGCTATATTATGTTACGATTTCAAATTAGTTGGAGTCGACTATATAAATTACTTTTGACTATTCAACCGTTATTGCCTCATCTCTGCAATTAAAAAAATTTCTCCAGCAAGTTGTCAAATATTTTGAAAAACATATTTGCTTACAGTATGTTCGCATATACTGTCACAAAATAGTACTCCATATATTTACTGTAAATCCTTATTCATGGATTTACTGTAAATCCATCTAAGCTCTTGTTTGTTTGTTCACCTCAAAGTAAGAAATTTTATACAAATAATCAACCGGATTCACTATTTATTTTTTCTAGAGTAGAGTAAAAGTCTTTATTCACTGATTTTTGGTTTAAGCAATTAGGATGGATGACTATTTTGGTTTATTCTTCCGAAAAAGTACATATTAAAAGTGGCCTTCAGCAGATGCGGATTCAAAATTTAAATTTAATGGATTCATCTTTTAAGATTTTTAGGTTAAAATTATGGGTTAATATCTAATACTTTATGAGATTTTAGAAAATTCTTACATATAAATCTATACACATATCAAAAATTATGAATTCAGCTGAACTCGCAGCCGAGAGGCTACGTCCACGGGGTGGCCCTTGGCGTTCAGTCGTGGATACATGCAAATATAATTGCGCACTATAACACGTCAGTTTAGTCCACATGCATGGCTCCATAATGCCATCCAAATGGACCACAAGACCAAACAAATACTGAGAATGGCCCATTCCCTAGATGAGAAAAATGTCCAACCTTTACACGTTTTTCAGTTTTCCTCCTTTAAGAAAAATCAAACTTGCCTTAACTAATAGGACAACTTTGAGAGCTATTCAATTATATAAGTAAGGTAGGCGCACACATCAATTGTCCCTTAAATATGAAGGAGTATGTGAAATTAAAGTACGTAGTTGTACTATCATGATCACTTAGTACATGTTGTTTGCTTCATTATAATAGGTAAAATATATAGACAGCCCCTTTTAAAAATCACATCAAACATAACTCGTGATACTAACAAATACCAGTCATGTGATTTAGCTCATCTACAATTAAGTTGACAATGATAGCCATTAGGGGCGGAGACATCATTCTGACTATGGATTCGGCGAACTCAGTAACTTTGATTCAAACTCTATATTTGTCTTGAAAAATTCATTAATTAGTTATAAATTAATAATTTAGAACTCAGTAACTTAAAAGGCTTAGAAAACCAAACCCATAAACTTGAAATTCTAGCTCTGCCTCTGATAGCCATGTCCAAAAGATTTTCAAGGGTACGGGAGTAGTGGTGAAATCACCTTCAACTATAGAGTGTCATCTTATGCTGCTTTGAAATATTTTTGTAAATATACGTATAAATAGTACAGTAATATTTTTCTAAGAATGTACATGTATACACTAGCCCCACTAGGGTTGGGCATATATAAGATCGATAGCACGAACCGAAAAAAGATTATTGTGTTAGCGGTATCGGATAATTGAATTAACGATTGATAACGGTTTTGATGTTATTTTATTATTGGGTTATAGGTTCGGGTATCGATTAACCGATAATCCAATAAGCTTTATAAAAATACGATAATAGCTTTAGGTATATAAATGCATCTAGGGTTTCATTTATTCAGTTCTCCCAATTCTCTTAGGTTTCAACTGCACTCTTCAAGACTCGAGTTCAAGTCTTCATCTTACGATTTTCGAAAAAGTTAAAATCTAATTATTCTTTTCGTTCCATTATTCAGCCAAGATCGATACCGAAAGAGAAAAATGCTTCTTGATCGAGACCATTTAATAATGTTTAGTAGATTAACTTGGGAGTTTATTTTGTGGGACAATGCTGGAAGTATATCCAACCAACATATTGGGGAAAAGTGGTCGAATGTCGACACAGAAAGAAAGAGCAATTGAGAAGGTTTATCACATTCTTTATACAATACACACTATAATCGAATCAATAATGATCAACAACTGATTAACGATAGCCGATGTCTTATCGCTTTAGCATATTTAAAAACCGATAATCAATATATCAAATCGATAACATTCACGATCGAACCGACCGATACCCACCTCTTAGACCCACGATACTGCTTGAAAAATAATGCAAAGTGAACACTCAATTTAGAAAAAGAAGTAAAGCATTATACTAAATTTTACCTACATCACTTTTTGGGAGATTACATTGCATAATTTAATTATTCATATTGCTAAAATGACAAGTCTGTAGGGGCGGAGATAGTGTGATGGTTATAGTTCGCCGATCTTTAAGATAATATCTTAACAAATTTATTAAATACGTATAAATTATTAATTTAAAATTTAACCACTTAAAAAATGACTAAAATCCGGAACTAATGAGCTACAAATCATGATCTCGCCTGTGCCACGTAGTGGTGCCACCTGCATTTTATTCTACTCGATCGCTTTAGCCTCCAAGTTGGACATAATGAACAAGACATCACTGAAGCTGACTCTGATTACTGCAGTAAATCCTAAGAAAAGGAGCCATATATATATATATATTAGACTATATATGCGACAAATGAAAATAATAATAATAGTAGCTAGTTGGTGTACTTCCCCAGAGTGAAAGAAAGATACTAATATGGTTTGTTTTGAAATTGGTTCACATGGAACGTAGCAGTGAATAAGACTTTGAAATAGGAAATGGACCAAGCAGGAAACGACTCATCGGAGTTTAGTAGGTGGGAAGCACATGGGTCACCATTTCTTCCTTTCCTCACCGCTCTACACGGGAAATTAAACGTCCTTTCGTTCAATACAAATATCAAGTTTTTTCATTCAACCATTTTTGTAGTTTGGTTCAAAGTTTGTTTCTATTTCTATTATACGATTTTGGTTCCCTTATGATTATACCAAGAGAAACTGAGTGTTTCGTCATTACTTTAGATCTTTTTCTTAGTGATATAGGATCGAATTTTCTCTCAATGCCTTCTGGGTTTGAGCTTATCGTACCGTGCTTGCGCAGTGCGGTTTACATCTCCTATGTAATTTGCAAACTATTACACAATGCATACAAAGTATTCATCACCGAGTGTTCACCAAGGTTGTTGCAGAGATTGTAGCGGTGGCGAGTTTTCTCTCTTACCATATAAAGAAAAAGGACGGTAACAACAATATCCATATATGATCTCGAGGCCGCGGAGGCAGAGACTGAGTTACGTGGTCGACCAAACCCAATAACTTTTGGTCAAATATACAGACGCAATTATTAACACTTAAAGTCATCGTTCTAAAATTCAAAATTGATTCTATATGATCTCAAATGTTTTGTAACAAAGATTAAACTCGCTCATTTTCCCAACGCTTCATCAAAAATCATATATCAATTTAGAACTTGTCAACTAATTTTAGATAGAGTAATCGCATTATTGTTGGATGGGACCAATAGGTGCTAAAATTTCTTCCGGGGCAGATTATTAGAAAGAACAAAAAAGAAGAAAAGGAAAACCTTATTTTCTGTGGAAAATGATAAGAAAAGTAGTAAAGCGTCCAAAATGGGGGTGGATGGGTGAATATAATGGGTACATCAACATACACTTTGTTGTTAGGTGTTAGTTTGGGCACATAATGGGGCATGTGCTGTGTGCTGTGTGCTGTGTGTATGTCAAAACAAAGAAAGATACGTTAGGCTTATTCTTTCAGTAAAGAGTCAGTCTAAAAGTATGTAAACAAGGGAAATCATCCCTCTAGAAATTGAACTTCATTATTATTTCGACGACAACTTCTTCCATATTTTGCATTTGCAGTTCTTTTCATGTGTACTCCATACTCACTATTAAAAGTGTACATGAACCAGGTTAGTTTGATTTTGTCGAACAAATTATATCGGTTGAACCAACTATATTTCGGTTGGATTGGTTCGATTTTATCAAGTTTTTAGGATTTGTTGTTACTTAAATATTAATTTAATCTTACTTTGTTAAATTTTTTATAATATATATATTAAAAATTTACAAATATATTATCTATTAAAATATTCTTATGGGAGAATTTAGTAACACATGATAGTTATTTTTTGAGTCGTCTTACAATAATTTTTCATTAATGTACATACACCTTAGGTTAACCTAATTTAGTAATTAAACGTAAAAATCAATATGATGCCTAATAATAACCGGTTCAAACTCGAAAAAAATATAAGACTTTAATGGAATCTCGACATATGAATATATAAAAGAACAAAGAGATTGACGCATTTCAGTTAACACGTGATAAGAAAGTGCTCATAAAATCTATTATTTAAGGTTAATAAATATTGAGCACCTCATATTCTATTAAACATTATATCCTGTAAGAGAATTCCAAATATTTCTTGATATTTTCTTAAAGAAATTCTATATAAAATCAAGAAAAGTATATATAAAAATAATATATTTAAATATCAGTTTGATTCGGGGGTTTTTAATCAAGATCAATCCAAATAAAACTAAATTTAATCGAATTTTTTAATCGATTTAATTTCACTTTTCGATCGATTATGTTTGTACACCCCTACTTAGTGTTCTTCTTATTTCCTTCACTATATTCCGTGTTGCCATGTCCCCACGCAACAACCTTTTTTTAGCTTTCCTTTTTATTTTTGTTTTTTCCTTTGTTCTCTTGACGTGTTTTTATGCTAATGTATTTCGTAGAAATTTTATTCCTTGTTAAACTAGCGGTTTGTAGATCAGTTTTGATAGGCAAAGGCAAATATAAGATTATAAAGTCATTAATTCAGAGTTCTAACTGGTTATAGAGACAAATTACACATGACTGACTAATAGCGCTCTTGATGCGGGGAGTTTTATTCCCTCATAAGCAGAGACAGATCTAGGATTTGAAGGTTATGAATTCGGAATTTTAATTCATTAAAGTTATTGGATCTAAATTAAAAATTACTCCTTCCGGTCCACAATAAGTGACCAATTTCCCTTTTTATTTTGGTCCAAAATAAGTGTGTATTTATATAATAAAGAAACAATTTAAATGATTTTTACAAAATAACTCTTAATCCCCATGTATTATTACACGATCCTAAAGAAGTTTAGAGTGGTCGAGCATTGGCAGAAATTAAAATTGGTATTTGGGCTACAAGCTAGTAGTAGTTTTAGGTAAGAAAATGTACTTTTCCTAACACTCTAATAAATAAGCACGGAGATTAATAATACTTGAAATATTAACTAAAACTAAGCTAGCGTTTAGCCAAAAATTATTTTGAAAAATCTGTTTTAGGTAATGTTTGGCTTGAAGATGAAAATGTGTTTGGATATACGTTTTCAAAACATATTTTCCAAATTTATTTTGAAAAAACATGTGTATTATGATGGATTTGGCCCAAAACCAGCTATTGAGCTGGTTTTGGAATTTTGCCAAAATATAAGCAAATTTGTGGCCAAACATATGTTTGCCAAATAAAATCCAAGTTTATTTTGACAAAATCTATGACCAAACGGGTCCTAAATAACATATGGATATTGTTTAGTTCATGATCCTACTAAAATTTAACTAATACAACAACCATATTTGGCTTGCAACTAGATCAAATCAACTTCTACTTTTTTCAACTTCAAGCTTGAATTTGAATCCATAGCATTGTACTAAAAGTTTTCCTCGCTGTAAAAAAATAATATGAAATTTGCTTTTATCACGCCTATTAAAATTATATCAAATTCTACAAAAATACCTATATTTTACATGGAGTTCGAACCCTCCACCTCAACTGTAAAAGACGCTCGTCAAGTGAGCTAGCCTTCAACTCGTTGCTTATATTTTACATTAACGAGCCAATTAAAAGGAAAAAGGAATACACGATTAATTATCCAATATGATACTATTTAATACGATTTCCAAAAGTGACTCCTAGGAAAAAACATTTGAAAATGAAAGGAGATAGGTTAAGTGTATGAATGTGCATGATACATTTAATTTAAGGAGGGTAAGAAGCAAGAAATTGATGAATCATGAACAAATTTCTTAATCCTAACAAAAATATATCAATTCAATTGCTTTATTCATGTGTTCTCTATGTCTCTCCAACTATTCTCATCCTTTATCTTAAAGTTATCACTTTCACAATACTCTCTCCGGTCCAAAATAAGTGATTTTTTGGTTGTTTTTACACAGATTATGAAATTCACCTTTTACCATTAATTAACAATAAAATTGATCATATTAACCTTTATCATTCCACATAAATACTCTTAACACATATTCCAACATTATTTATCAAGGGCAACGTAGAAAAAAAAATAATTAATTCATTCTCGAAATCCGAAAAAATCACTTATTTTGGACCATAAAATAAAGAGTAAAAAATCACTTATTTTGGACAGGAGAAAGTACGATCCTTTATGTTTAGTTTTGTGTGAACTAATACTTTTTTCAGATCAGATAAGTATGTAATTTCATATATTAATATTTGACCAAAGGCTACAGATGTAATCGTTATTATTACGTACTTGAAACTTTATAACAAAATTTGAAACTTAGTCAAAAAAGTTGTGCCAAATAAAAATATTAGCGACATATATATAACAATCATCAATTATGTCCAACTCAAACAGTGCCAAACAGCTTGACAAATATGGGAAAACAAAACTTCAACTTCCCACTAAAAAGTCATGACATTTGGCACATAAAAATAAAAAATGAAACCTTCCCTATAATGACAATTAATTAATAGTGGTGTGCTAAATAGACCCGTTTTTTTCTTTACTTTTCTTATAACGACGAGACATTAATAGCCATAAACGCTAGGGTCCATATACTTTATATACTTCATGAGATAATAATGTAAAATGAACAATTAAACAGTGTCAAATCCAATCAAATGTAAATATTATTTATTAATGAAAATTTTACCTCCTATAGTAAAAATATATATATTATTTATTATACACCAATATTATTTTAAAATATTATATTTTATAGCTCATTTTTATATTTGATAACAAAATAAGTATTAATGGTATATACTATCACTGAGACATGAAATAAGGTATATGTTAGTTAAGTAGTCAAATAGGAGTAAATAACACTAACCCTAATCCTATGTGTACTAGGAGTAGGACATGTAATATCTGTATATATAGGGCTCATTGTATCATTGAAAATAACAAGAATATTATTTTTCTCCCGTGTTTTCTCACATGAAATCAGAGCTATTCTGAGAGTTTTATCGCTGTGCATCAATTCCAGCGACTCCGGGAAGAAGAAAATCAATCAACCGGAATTTTTTTCAGCGAACACAGGTCTGCCGCAGTCAAAGGCCCTTTTTATCAGTGTGTGCAAAATCCAACACCACCACTAGGTAGATCGGCCTCCGGCGACCTACCCCTGAAAAAAATCTCCGGAAACCCTAGCCCCACGCGCCCCCATGCGCCACCAAAAGGTTTCCCTCCGGCGCGCGTGAGCCCCCTTCCGGCCATTTTTTGGCCTCGCACCTTGAGGACAGTCTGCTCGGCTGTCCATTCCGAGCCACTTGGGGCTATTTCCGACGGACTTTGAATTTTTTCGGCGAGCTATAGTGCTTTCCGGCGTTTGCGACATCTTCCGGCCATTTTTTGGCTGCGCTTCTTCAGGGCAGCCTATCCCCACAGTCATTCCGACCCTATCCATGCCTTTATTATTCGATTCCGAGTACTTTGAAAGTTTTCCGGCAACTATAGTCCTTTTTCGGCGGCTACAATGTTCCCCTCGTCTGTTTCAGGGAATTTTCAATTGGTTCTTTCTATTCTTTGGGAGTAATTTTATATACCTCTCGCCTATTCAAGGATGTCTTTTGGAGTTGATGTTTTCGGGTCCAAGAATCCGGGCTCTGGCAGTTCCGGTATTATGATTACCTCAGAACCTTTAATGGGAGGTTCAAACTACTTAGCTTGGGCTTCATCTGTCGAGCTGTGGTGTAAAGGTCAGGGTGTTCAAGATCATCTTATCAAGAGCTCTGGCGAAGGAGATGAAAAGGTTAAAGCACACTGGGAGAAGATCGATGCTCAATTATGCAGTATTCTGTGGAGATCTATTGATTCCAACTTGATGCCTTTGTTTCGTGCATTCCAGACATGTTATTTGGTTTGGGAAAAGGCTCGAACTTTATACACTAATGACATATCTCGTTTCTATGATGTAATATCGCGGTTGACAAATTTAAAGAAACGTGAATTAGATATGTCTACTTACTTGGGACAAGTACAGGCAGTCATGGAGGAATTTGAGAAGTTGATGCCTGTTTCTGCTAGTGTTGAGAAGCAACAAGAGCAACGACAAAAGATGTTTCTCGTTCTTACCCTTGCTGGACTTCCTAATGATCTTGACTCAGTACGCGATCAGATTTTGGCTAGTCCGACTGTCCCCACAATTGATGAATTATTCTCTCGATTACTTCGCCTTGCAGCAGCACCAAGTCACCCGGTTAGCTTATACCAGTCACTTGACTCATCTATTATTATATCCCAATCAGTGGACAATCGAGCATCTCAACCAATGGAGAATAGACGGGGAGGAGGTCGTTTTGGAAGGCCTCAACCCAAGTGCTCTTATTTTCATAAACTGGGACACACTCGTGACCTGTGCTATTCTTTACATGGTCGTTCTTCCAAAAATGCTTATGTTGCTCAGACCGAGACTACAGGTAACCAGAGACTTTCTTTATCTGAAGGAGAGTATAATGAGTTCCTTCAGTACCGCGCAAGTAAGCAGACATCTGCACATGTGGCCTCTATAGCTCATACTGATACTTTTGTTGCTGGTAATTCTTTTGCTTGTGTTTCCCAGTCTAGTACTCTTGGACAA
>ML286746.1:8208-26026 GCA_005239495.1 Nicotiana undulata
AAAGCCTATAAAGTGTACAATAAAAGAACTATGTGTGTAGAAGAGAGTGTGCATGTTGTCTTTGATGAAACTAACACCTTTTTTGAGAGGCAGGAACCAGAAGATGAGGAGCTTGGACTGGTGAGAAGCAGTGAACACATTGAAGCAGCCATGGGAGATGGAACAGGTGATGGACCAGGTCCAACTACCCCAAGCAACATGACAAGGGGAACTCAACATATGAACTTTGGCCCTGATCTTGTTCCACAACAACAAGACACCATTGAATCATCCAGAAGTGAAAAATTGGTGCTCAAACCACACAGATATCAAAGTTCGCACCCTCTTGAGAACATCATAACAGATTTGTCATTCGGAATCAAAATAAGAGCCTCCTTGAAAAATCTGTGTGCGTTTGATGCCTTTATATCCTTAATCGAACCAAAGAACATTGGTGAAGCCCTACAAGATGCTGATTGGGTAAATGCCATGCAAGAAGAGCTGAATCAGTTTGAAAGAAGTCAAGTATGGCACTTGGTACCCAGGCCACTAGACAGATCAGTGATTGGCACAAAGTGGGTCTTCAGGAACAAGCTCGATGAGGATGGAACTGTTACAAGAAACAAGGCCAGACTGGTTGTTCAAGGGTATAGTCAAGAAGAGGGAATTGACTATGATGAGACCTTTGCCCCTTTGGCAAGACTGGAGGCAATCAGACTTCTTATAGCATTTGCTGCACATATGGAATTCACTCTCCATCAGATGGATGTTAAGAGTGCCTTTCTCAATGGCTATCTGAAGGAAGATGTATTTGTCAAACAGCCTCCAGGTTTTGAAAGCAAGGAGTCACCTGACCACGTATACAAACTTGACAAGGCTCTCTATGGTCTCAAACAAGCACCTAGAGCATGGTATGAGAGGCTATCAACATTCATGCTAGAACATAGGTACAAACGAGGCAAAATTGACAGCACCTTGTTCTTAAAGGAAAAGGGTAAAGAACTCCTAGTTGTGCAAATATATATGGATGATATTATATTTGGGGCAACTTCTGAAAAACTGAGCAAGGAATTTGCTACACTTATGGGGAGCGAGTTTGAGATGAGTATGATGGGTGAGCTAAACTTCTTCTTAGGGTTGCAAATCAAGCAAAACCCTAATGGAACAATGATCCATCAACAAAAGTATGTGAAAGAACTGCTCAAGAAGTTTAAAATGGAGGACTCAAAGGAAATAGACACCCCCATAGCCACAACTACAAAATTGGATGTGGATGAACCTGGTTCATCCGTTGATCAGAAGCTATACAGAGGGATGATTGGGTCTCTATTATATATCACTGCCAGTAGACCTGATATTGTGTTCAGTGTAGGACTGTGTGCTAGGTTTCAAGCAAATCCAAAGGAGTCCCACCTAACTGCAGTGAAGAGAATTTTGAGATATCTGAAAGGCACCACTGATTTGTGCCTTTGGTACCCCTAAGGTAGTAATTTCGATCTTGTAGGATATCCTGATGCTGATTATGCAGGTTTCCTGGTTGACAGGAAAAATACTTCAGGCATGACTCACTTTCTGGGCTCCTGCCTTGTGTCTTGGGCCACCAAGAAACAAAATCCAGTAGCTCTGTCTACTGCTGAGGCTGAATATGTGGCTGCATCCTCATGTTGTGCTCATTTGCTGTGGATCAAGCAACAACTCATGGACTTTGGTATATATGTGGGATGCATTCCTATTTTCTGTGATAACACTAGTGCAATTAGCATGACCAAGAACCCGATTCATCATAAGAGAACTAAGCACATAGATGTTAGACACCACTTCCTTAGGGATAACTATGAAAAGGGAATGATCACAATTGAATTTTGTGCTACTGACAAGAAAATTGCAGATATCTTTACTAAAGCACTGAGTAGGGAGCATTTTGAGAGAAACCGGCTTGAATTAGGATGATTAAGATCACCTAATTGAAAAAAAATGAATTTATTTTTTGAAAAAAAAAAAAATTGGCTAGAAACACTAACATAGATAATCAACCAGACTAATCATTTCTCATTATCATGACTTTACTGCCATAATCTCTTGCCATGTATTAATATGATTCCCTGGTTGCTAATGATATTTTTCTATCTTTGTAAATTGAGGCAAAATAAAGACTTTAACACGATGAACCCATCGTTGCTGGTTCATCTGACTGAAAAGGTACGTGCTCATCTCCATACATTTATTGAAACAATTATAGTCACACATGAGCATAATTCTATCCTTATTTGGTTCAATTCAAATTCTCAGTATCTATCCTAAAATGATCCAGTTTCAAGAAGTCCCATCGCTACTTAATTAGCCTAGATTTAGGGGATTCTTAACTGTCTAATCAATGACACTCCTACGTCGATTAGACTCCCTCTTAATTAAATGCTCTGCCCGTTGTATTATTCATAGCCACATCTTATAAAAAGGTCATTATTTCCTCCCCTCTTCATAACATAACAAGTATAACCAAGTTCGTCACTCTCTTCTTCAAATAAAAAATGATCGAATTTTCTTCTCTTTCTAAAAAAACTTATCGCAATGTCTTCACCACCACCTGCCTCTTCTTCTTCTTCATCGCCCAATCGTGATTACGATGGAGGACTTTATGAATCTGGTTCTAATTCTCCATCTGTGTATAGCTCTCAATATCCAGAGATATCTTTAACCCCTGAAAACCCTCCAGTTCTTGAACCCAAACCTAACCCTACTCCAGCCCCAAGGCTCGTTGTGTGAAAGTTCTTGCCAGAAAATCTGTTGCTTCTGGCTCTCGTGCAAAATTCTTGGAGGAAATTCTACAAGCTGAAAAGGATAATGATTCTGAATCATCAAGTGAATCCTTCAAATCAGCCAATGAGGATGACGCACATGGTTTATCCAGTTCTGAGCAAGGTGATCTTGTGATTGTTTCTAAAACTGCTACCACTGAGAACATGTTTGTGTTGGTTGGGTCAGTTGTTGATGTTGAAGTGCCGGATAGGCGTAGAAAATTAGGAAAAGATAAAATTCTTGAGAGAGAGGGAGAAGGAGGTTCTGTAAGGGGATCTGGGGAGGACGGAACCCCTTTGGCTATCCGTGGTCCCGTTCCTGAGTATGTTGGAGAAGATGTCACAAATTTAGGGGGAAGTGTTGCTGAGGAAGCAGCATGAGGTCTAGAGAGCTTACGAAAATCAACAGATGAACCTGGTTCATCCATCGAGGAGACACTGTCTGAGATGTTAAGGAAGTTGGGGGAGTCTTATAACCCCAAAAAGAAGAGATCTCAAACGTTCAAGAAAGTAACTACTCCATTTCCTCCAAAGAAAAGGAAAGCTTCTGTATCTGTTGATGCTCCTGCCCCAAAAGTTCGTGCTACATGAAGTGTTGTTCGACAAGGTGAAGAAGAGTTAGAAAGGGCTCTAAGAGAGAGCAAGAAAAGGAAAGTTTCAAAGGGAAAGTCAAAGGTAGGAGAGCCTATTGAGGCTGTAATTGTTGATGATGATACGATGGACCTGGTCCATCATGAGGAGCAACCCGCTCTAGTTGTGGTTGAAACACCCAAGCCCAAGAAGGCTAAAGATTCTTCAAAGAAGTCAGTTGCTGTGTCTGCCACACCCTCAAGCACTGCTAGAAGGTCCAGGTCCACGGCCAAGAAAGTGAAGGTTGTTGAAGAAGAAGAAAAAGAATGAAGTGTAGAAGAAGAGGAGAAGTCTAGTGAGAAATCTGAAAAACTCACCATGTTTGGAAAGCGTACAATTCTAAAAGGGAAGTTGGTAAAAGATCTCGAGGAACCTGGAATGTAATACCTGTTGGACACACTGGATGTGCAGGGGTGGAAGGAAATGGTCCTTCGCATGGAAGGAAGGCTGGCAAGGAACGAATTGGTGGATTTCATGGCAATTGCAAGTGTCAAGAATGGCAGGGTGACCTCCACAGTCAAAGGAATTCAGATCACATTTGATGCAAAGGAGCTGGGAGAGATTCTGCATAAACCTGCTGAGGGCTACGATGATTACACAAGGCAAAGATGGCCTAGTCTTGATGGAATGGCCTCGACTCTCAACATCACCAGATTCTTTTGTGAGAATGAGGAGGAAGCTGAGCCCGGGCCGGTGTTCAAAAGTGAAATGAGGCCCCAACACAAGTCATTCTTTGAATTCGTGATCAAATTCCTACTGCCACGACAAGAGAGAAGGCACATTGAAAGCTATATGGACTTAACGCTTATAGAATGTCTGTATAGGGGTAAGCAGATTAACTTGACAACTTTCATCATTTAGCTCTTGGACAGAGTTGTAAATGGAACCAAAGCACATGCTATTCCTTATGGCTTTATTCAGACGGTTGTGCTTTCCCACTTTGAGGTTCCTGTAAAGAAAGCTGAGATGGCTAATGCTAAGGATTATTTTGGGAAGAACACTTTGCTGACCTGTGATTATATTGTCAATGTTCCTGAGGATGAACCTGGTTCATCTAGGAAGCAGCCAGTCAATAGCAAAGTCAGGTCATTGGTGCAGGAAGGAGAGATGAAGGATGAGGAGATCCTTAGATTGAAATCTCGCCTTCATGAGGTGGAAGCTGAGTGGGATGCTCTCAGAGTTGAACTAGCAAAGGAGAAGGAGAAAAATGAAGGTGTTATTCAACAAATGCTTTCTCTCCTTCAAGCCAAGAACCCAACCTCATCTGCACCTACCCAACCTTAGGATGTCCAGAGCCACCAAAACCCCATCTATGACCCAGTTCGGGATTTGTTCTGTTTCTGTTTTTTGTTATTTTGCTCATGGTTATGACTTTCTTAGTTCTTTCTGTGTATGGCATTTGATTACTGACTAATCAATGAAGATTGTTTTGTTTTGTTATTGACTTGTCTCAATTTCTTATTTAGCTTACATTTATTGGTTTCTTGTGATGATTAATCATGTTTGCACCTGCAGTTGCCTAAATGGCGATGAGTAATTTTTAACAAATTCTGGTAAGTTTATCATTTTGCAACTTTTCGATGATGCCAAAAGGGGGAAGATGTGTGCTTTTCACAAAATTTCAAATTTTCACAATTGATATTTATAACCTAATGAACCTGGTTTCTCTATGATAAATGCTTAAAACCATAAGTGTTTGAAGATTTTACAGGGTTAAGCACAGGGTTTGTCATCATCAAAAAGAGGGAATTTGTTGACCCAAGTCACTGCATGGTTTTGAAGATTGACAAATGTCTACCAAGTTGAACCAGGTCCATCAGGCTATCATAGTGAAACGGACTCATTGCCACGCAAAGAGTCCATGTGTAGGAGATAACAAGTTATGTGAATTATCCGGGAACTAAGAAGTTGTCTCCTAAAGCGAAAAGGTTGCAAATTGATATGAGGTTAGAGTTTGAATTCAACAGGGATAGTAACAAAGGAAGGAAGTTCCACCAAGGAAGAGTTGCATTAGAATTGAACAACATATCTCAACTACTGGCGCTATATAATGTTGAAGTATTCCTACTGAAGAATTGATCGCACAAAGGCAGAAGTGAAACAAGAATTGAAAGCAAAATTCCCAGAGATATTTTGCAAGCAGAATCCTTGTGCGACACAAAGGCTACTGACCAGCTAGAAGAACCAGTTCCATCTGTTTGTTTATTGAGTCTAGTTGGTTGTAGTAGGTGATTTAATATTGTATCTTTTCAGCTTTCTTAGAAGCAATTGTAATAGGTACACACTGTTCAAGTTAGAGTTAACTTGAAGCTTGTCGCAATTAGCTAGAGGCTAGGTTGCTACAAAGGGATTAGAGTTAGTCCTAGGTTTACAAAAGAGTTTATTTTGTAAATGTTGTTTGGCTCAGAGTTGTAGTGAAGAGTTTGTGAAAATTCTACTGAAGAGTAGGTCGTGGTTTTTTCACCTTTTGAGCCAGGTGTTTTCCACGTAAAAAGCTTTGTGTTTTTACTTTACTGCATTTATTATTCTGCACCAGTAGAAGTTGGAACACCAAGAAGAACCAGGTTCTTATAGTAAGACAATACTCGAAAAATTGGACACCACACAAATCACTCCCCCTCTTGTGTGGTATTGAAGTATAAAACACCACCTCCCATATAGGCGGCCTCGATATATACTGCGGACGGCCAAACTGACGAAGTACCCTCTCGGAGGCATGATTCTCCACAATATCGAGGCATATGAGCGGGGCAGAAGTGCTCCAAATCGGTCGGTCGAACGATCAATAATCTGGCAGGGTACCGATCAAATCGTCGTTGTATAGCGTCCAAATGAACTATCAAATAAGAACACAAAACGTGAGTATGCGCAACACTAAGTTAATCTATACCAGGTAAGTTTAGGTACATATTTACCTGTGCGCCCTCCAGCAGATCCAACACATCCCTGCAGAGGGGGAGATTATGATGCGCATCATACTCTCGTGCAAGTCTACAACGGAGAACCCACCTTCTAGCTAGAGGGAGAAACAGAGGTGGTACATTAGGAGGTAATTGTGGTAGAGGTGGCTGAAACTGCAGAAACCGCTGCCAGGCCCAAACCTAACATACAAAGTTGACGTAAGGTTTATGATTAATTCTAACTAGGTAGAATTGGAACTAATGAACATATTATTCGAATATGTTGTCACCTGTAAAAGCGGCAGAAAACCACAAACGTCTCTCTGTGTGCCCATGCAAGCCCGACACATCTGCCTGTACAAGTAGGCGAGAACAGCACCACCCCAGCTGTAATAGGGTAAGTCATCTAGCAGCGCAATATGATAAAGAAACCGCAGGCTGACTAGGTTCCCCGAAGTGTTCGGGAACAAGACCCCCCCAGATAGAAGAAGCAACAACAACCTCGTATATCGGCTAATATCTACCTCTTCTGTCTCGTCGGTGATAGCGGGGTGGAGTACCTCCAGGTACTGTCTAATAGGGGTCAAACTCATCCGACTGGCCCCCGACGATGCAGTATCGTCCTGTGGCCTGAAACCCGTGAGCCTCTGCAGCATATCCAAATAATCCGCACGCGACAAAGATCTCATATGCATAGGCAGTGAAACGGGCATGCCATCAGCGGGCAGGCCATATAAAACCTCCACGTCCCGCAGTGTGATGGTGGCCTCGCCAATGGGCAGGTGGAAAGTGTGTGTCTCCGGTCGCCATCGTTTAATCAACGTCGTGATCAAAGTCCAGTCGAGCTGCATCCGTCCAATCTGAAGAATCCTATAGAATCTCGTGTCCTGCAGGCACTGGACTACATGGGGATGGAGATCTCTATCCCTAAAAAAATCCCACATGTCGTCCACTCTCCTAGCGCAGAGAGTCTGGGACAATAACTGTCAGTCACATATATGGGCGGATCTATGATCGCCTTGTAGGACTAATAGCTCACGAGAGTAAGGGCCAGGATGTATAGGCGGCACGTCCATGTCGTCAACTCTAAATTAAAACAACATTAATTGTATGCTTAATCTGTAAATTAAATAATTAATTTTTTGAGTACAATTTTTAGAGTTATACAATATTTAAATGGACATGGTATATATATCTATTGGGTTCCAGACTCGATATTTGATGCCCAGTAGCACCAAACTATCATTAATAATTATGTGTGTCAAATTCAATATTTTTATAATTTTTAATTATTTAATTGTACAAAGTATAAATATATCTACGGGTTCCAGGATCGATATTTGAGGTCCAGTAGCACCAAACTATCATTAATAATGATGTGTGTCAAATTCAATAGTTTTATAATTTTTAATTATTTAATTGACAAAGTATATATACCTATGGGTTCCAAGCTCGATATTTGAAGCCCAGTAGCACCAAACTATCATTAATAATTATGTGTGTCAAATTCAATATTTTTATAATTTTTAATTATTTAATTGACAAAGTATATATACCTATGGGTTCCAAGCTCGATATTTGAGGCCCAGTAGCATCAAACTATCATTAATAATTATGTGTGTCAAATTTAATATTTTTATAATTTTAAATTATTTAATTGTACAAAGTATATATACCTATGGGTTCCAGGCTCGATATTTGAGGCCCAGTAGCACCAAACTATCATGAATAATTATGTGTGACAAATTCAATATTTTTATAATTTTGTGTGTTTGTTTTATAATTTAAATTCATAACTTTTAACAACTTAATTGTATAAAGTTTGTATTTTCAACTACCAGTATAATATACTTAAACTACAGGGATTCTACGCTAAAGTACTTCACTTTACTACGCTAAAATACTTAAACTAGTTTCGCAAATAAAACACAAAACGACATGGAAACATAAATATATAAGTCCGGATATTAACAGAAAAATTTATTTCACAATTTTATATTTTTTTATAAAACACTAATATCTAAGTCCGGATAAATGTAACATACTAGTTTCGCAAATAAAACATAAAACGAAATAGGAACACATTCAAATCAACTAATATGCATTATTATACAAGTTTCAACATAAAATAAATCGAAATACCTCGATTTAGTATTTTCGGAAAGCAAATTGATTGAAAATTTAAGTCCGAAAGAGTGAAACAACAATAATACGATGCTCTACTCCGATGTGGGACCTACGTTCTAAACCTTTTGTGTGACGGGGGGCCCACAATTCTTTTTTTACTGTGACGAGTGGGGTGGGGGTGGGGTGGGTGGGGGGACCAGATTCAGGGAGTGAAAAGTTAAAAAAATGGGGGAGGGAGATCTGGTGTTGGGGAAGACGAAGGGGATTAAAAAAAGTGGGTATAGCGCGCAAAATTAAAACGCTATACCTATAACGTACAACATCCCTGCGCTATACGTGGGCAATCAAATTGTCAGAGGTATAGCGCCCAAATTCTATGCGCTATACCTTAACGGCAAAAGTTACCATTAATGTATAGCGCACAGAATTTGGGCGTTATACATACATTGATAACTTTTTTTTTACACTTATTAATGTTCTTTGAATCAAAAAATACAACATTTTGGTTCCGGACTCGAAATGTTAATATAGTACTCTCTCCGTTCCAGTTTATATGAACCTATTTCCTTTTTGGTCCGTTCCAAAAAGAATAACCTCTTTTTAAATTTGGAAATAATTTCGCTTAAACTTACAATTCTACCAATGAGAAACTTTTATAACCACACAAATACTTTTGGCCCCTTTCTGATTTATTTAGGACGACAAATTTTAAAACTCTTCAATTTTTCTTAAACTACGCGCTCAGTCAAACAAGTTCACATGAATTGAAACTGAAGCAGTATAATTGTTAACGAGTTAATAATTTATTCAATAAAAAAATTAAGTCATCCGTCCTGAATCGATAAACCGAAATTATTAAATTTCAATCTTTTCATCGACCATTAATCTAATCAGTTGATGCCAATAAGCAAATAAGTCAATTTTGCGATTCGGTAACAATTCTATTTTTAAGAAACCTACTCGTCATATAACAGAGTAGTACTACATCTCTGTAATTTACTTTCTCTGACTTTTGTACTTTCTGTATTTCATGCTTGGGCTCACCTATGACTTGTTGTACTTTGAGCTCTATATTAGGCAGCTCAATGTATATCAACTTTAGGTTTGACATTACTGGTTTCTAACAATTCATTAACCGATCATAGCTTTAGCAGATTATTCTTTTCTCAGATTTGAGCTACAGACTAATGTTTAAGAACTCAACTGCAATATCAAACTAGGGGTGAGCATCGGACTTCGGACAATTCTCTTTGATTTCTAAAAAACTTGGTTTGGTTTGTCTTTGTTTTTTGTTTGATTTTGGATTAATCATTTTGATTATTCAATTTTTTTTTTGTTTGAGCAGGGCTTATTTCCTACAAACAAATGGACCTTAAAATATTTTTTTTACACAAACATTGTTTTGTAAATTGTAACATTAACGTATTGTTAATTGGAATGAATCCCATATTCAAATTGCGATTTCATATGTAGCTAACAACTTGTTTGGATGGTTGTTTCACATCGTTTCATAATGTATTGTATTGTACTGTATCGTTTGATAAATACAATGTTATGGATAGATTGTATTGTTTGCCGCTGTTTCATATTATCATGCACCAGCAATATGAAGAATAAATTTTGCAACATTATAAAGAAAAATTATGATACAAAATAAATTTAATATATAGAAAGGTAGAGTAAATGATAAAATTATTTAATAATAGTGAAAGGTGAGATGAGATAAAAAGGCAAGATAACGTTGCAACCACACCAAATCGGTCGTTATATAAAGTGACACATTGCGTCGTTACGTAACGACGAATTTAACAATACGATACAATAAAATTTAAGTAACAACCAAAACAAACATCGTATTTAAAGTAACAATACGATACAATACAATGGGTAACGACCATCCAAACAAGCTGCAACACGTTAGCTCTTCTGTTTTATTAAAATAGGGTATTTGAAATTCAACCGTGCACATGTGAGTGAAAGCGCTAACGATTCCTACGACACAATTAACACGTATCCTTCAATTTAATCACTTAGGGTGTGTTTGGTAAGTAGAAAAATATTTTCCAAAAAATATTTTTTAGTTTTTTTATGTTTGATTGATTTAAATATTTTGGAAAATATTTTCCTTATGAACTTATTTTCCTCCAATTGAAGGAAAATATTTTCCTCAACAAGAGAAAGGAAACATTTTTCAAAACTCCCTTTCAACCTTCCCCTCCCCACACCCACCCATGCCTACCCACCCCGACTCCCTCTCTTCAAAAAGACTTTTTTTTCCTTCGAATTTCAGCTTTTTTAACGTCACTACCCACCCTACTCTCCCCCACTCACAACCCGCCAAAAAAATATTATTTTTACTTAATTTTGTAATTTTAAATTTCTGTTTTTTCGTTTTTCTACACCCCACCCCACAAAAAAAAAGTTATTTTTTTCATTTTTTTTTTGTAATTTCAAATTTCTGTTTCAAAAAAGTTTATGGCTTCATGTTTATTGTATCTAAATTATTTATGAATACTCCTGAGATGTTATTTTCCTTAATATGCGTACCAAAACTGAAAAATGAATAAGATTACTACTTGTTTTGCAAGAAAACATTTTCCACGCTTCGTACCAAACACACCCTTAAACCTAGATAATTTTCGTTAACTTAAATATGGAAGAAATTTCTAGATACAAAAGAAAAATAGAGTGGATATCCATGATTAATAAAAATTAATCACCTGTGTTGAATTTAATTTCCAGGCAATTTCAAGGCCATACCCAAGAGTCTGGCACTCTGATTAATTAATTAGTACTCTAAATACTATAAAATCTTACTGTAATTTTGATGACACTACTCGAGTCTGGAAGAAACTTTTAAGAGGTAAGAGTTCTTCTTATTATACCAGAACCCGAATCTTACTACTCCTCGGAGGAAATGATTGGACATAACGCTCTACAATATGAATTTTAAAAGATAAACCTTCAAAGATTTCTTACATATAATTATTATATTTCTTATGTATAAAATTAAAAATTCTCTTATAAAATAGACATAAAACTAAAAACAAAGTTTATTGAATGTTCCATACTTACCGAGGGTAAATTTGTTGCTATTGACCGCTTCTTGTTCCTAGTAGGCAGTAGCTTAGGAACATCAATTCGCCGACGTTTGTTTGTGGATTTCACTAATAAATAAATAAAATGTTTTTACTTGTGATCAGTTAACGTTCATTCCTGAAACTGAGGACAAAATTTAAACTTGAAAAAACATTCCAGTTGAAGTTGTAGTTTGAAGGTATATTTTAATTTAAGGGTGTGTTTGGTATAACGGAAAATATTTTCTTGAAAAACAAGTAGTAATCTTATTCATTTTTCGGTATTTGGTACGCAAATGTGAAGTGGACAGTTAAATAAATTTTTAAATGGAGGAAAACTTCGCTTGGTTGCGGGCATGAGTAGCTCCGTAAGATGAATTATGACTTACGTAAATCGACGGTTTTGATTTTCAGGTTATTCGGATTCGGTTTGGAAGAATGAATTTCAATGTTGAAGCTTGAAGTTGAACGAGTTGACCAAGTTTGACCTTTTGTGAATTTGACCCCGGAACGGAGTTTTGATGGTTCCATTAGGTCCGGATGGTGATTTTGGACTCGGGCGTATGCCCGGATTTGCATTTGGATGTTTCTATAAGGTTTCGGCTCAAATTAGCAAAAATTGGAAACTTGAAGGTTTTGATTGTGGTTCCGAGAATTTGAAATAGCTTCGTCATGTCATTTGGGACTTGTGTGCAAAATTGGGGTTCATTCCGGGATGATTTGATATGTTTCGGTACGAGTTATAAAAATTGAAAGTTCAAGGTTCATTAAGTTTGATTTGAGGTGCGATTCATCATTTCGATGTTAATATGTGAGTTCTGAGGCCTCGAGTAGGTCCGTGTTATGTTATGGGACTTGTTGGTATATTTGGACGAGATCCTAAGTGGCTCGATGAGTTTCGGACGAGGTTCGGACCATTTTAGTTCATGTTGCATTGATGAAGGCTGATGGTTCTGGTGTTTCCGCATCTGCGGAAGAAGGGATGCAGATGCGAGTCCGCAGATCCAGATAGTTGACCGTAGAAGCGAATGAAAGCTTTGTTGGGGGCATCGCAGATGCGGATGAGGAGTCGTACTTGCGAGTGCGCAGAAGCGCAAATTGTTCCGCAGGTGTGAGGGCCTTGCCGACTAGTTGTGGTCGTAGAAGCGAGACGTTTACCGCAGATGCAGTGGTCGCAGATGCGACTATTTGTCCGCAAATGCGGAAAGGGCTGGGCAAAGGATATAAAAATCGAGGGTTTTGGTCTTTATTCTTGTTTTGAGATGTGAGACTCGGATTGAGGCGATTTTTGGAGCAAATTTTATCACAAGGATTGGGGTAAGTGTTCTCTACTCGGCTTTGGTTATATTTCACGAATCTATCTTCATTTTTGGCAATTGGCTGATGAATTTTAAAGAGAAATTGGGGTTTTTGGCCTAAAGTTTCACAATATGAATTTTTGAGTTTTGAACATCGATTTGGGGTCGGAATTGAGTGAAATTAGTATGGATGGACTCGCAATGAATGGGTTGACGGATTTTGTGAGTTTTGTCGAGTTTCGAGGTGCGGGCCTAGGTTGGGCTTTTGGGCCAATTTCGGACTTTGATTCAAGATTTGATCTTTTACGATTGGGATTGGTTCCTTTAGCAATGTTTGATGTATTTAAAGTGTTGTTGGTTAGTTTCGAGCCATCTGGAGGTCGGAACGCGCGAGATGGCATCTTTGGAGCATCACTTGGCTTGCTCGGCATTGGTATTGGCTCGTTCGAGGTAAGTAACTCTTCTAAACTTAGTGCTGAGGGTATGAAACTCCGCAATACATGTTATATGATTGGTATTGAGGTGGCGCACATGCTAGGTGATGGGAGTGTGGGCATGCACCATGTGAATTGGGACTCTGTTGCTTCCATGGTAATGTACCATGGCCCTAGTTTGTTGATATTTGTGTTTTCACCACATGATAAGTAATTGAACTGTCAATCATGCTAAATATCATGCTTAGGCTTCATGCTGATGTTGTTTGGACCCATAGTGGTCGTTTCTTGTTGTCATCTCACTGATTTCATTGATATTTCGTACTCATTCATATCATATCTTAGTTTCAGTTGTTGTTATTTATACATCATATCATTGTTGTCGGGCTAGTTTCATGATATTGCGGGCCCATGAGTGAGAGTGGAATGAGTGGTGACTAAGTGAGGCCGATGGCCAGAGTGAGAGTGGAATTTTGGGATCGGGCTGCACGCCGCAGCATATTATATCTATTATACTTTATGGGATAGGGTTGCACGCCATAGCGATATATTGATTATATTTCAGCATATGGATCATGTTGCACGCCGCAACAAGCCTTCAGACTATATATTTATGTATATGGATCGAGTTGCATACCTTCAACAAGCCTTGGGATACTTATATATATTATGGACCGGATTGCACGTCGCAACAAGCCTTAGGGCTTCTTATATATATATATATATATATATATATATATATATATATATATATATATATAATATGGATCGGGTTGCACGCCGCAACGAGATTGGATCGGACTGCACGCCGCAGCAATATAGCGCTTGGGCTGAAGGAGCCCCTCCGGAGTCTGCACACCCACAGTGAGTGCAGTCGACTATATATATATGTGGATCGGGCTACACACCACAATAATTATTGTACAACGCTGAGTGTTTGAGTGTGCTTAGCATTGAGTATAGTGAGAGAGGATGCAAGACAGTGAGATTGAGTACTCTGAGAGTGTGAGTACATGATTCATCTCTGAGATACATGGCATTGCATGTACACATGACATACAAGCATAGAGATGCATTTTTCCTCATGCGATATAGTATCACGTCATTCATGACTTTTTACACACACTGATATGTGGGCATAGAGAGGTCTTTTTCACTTGTTATCTAGAAAGAAAATGAAACATCTTATTGTTGAAAGGATTTTGGGGAAAATGACAGTTTTGCAAACTTACTCGTATTTTGACATTATCGGTAAAAGATTTGAGTTTTCACTAAGATACTTGAAAGCATGCCTATTTTCTGGAACTGTGAACGAGATGAGCATTTTACTTCTGAGATACCTCTTTTATGACATGTATTATGTTGTTATGAACTGTTGTGGAATATTGGTATTGGACCCGACCTTGTGTTAGCTCGTCACTACTTTCAACCTAAAGTTAGCTTTGTTACTTACTGAGTACATGGGATCGGTTGTACTCATACTAAACTTCTGCACCATGCGTGCAGATGTTGGCTGGTGATGTTGCTATGTTCGATGGCAGTAGGATTAAAGATGTACCTGCGTCCCGGTTGGAGCTGCCCCTTGTTCGTGGTAGCTTTAGATCTATAAAACTCTATTTATGTACTTTTCAACAGACAATTATTTATTCCATTTCAGCTTTGTAAACTCTACTCTTAGAAGCTCATGATTTGTACTACCAGTCCATGGAAAATGTATAGAAGTCAGATAATTTCTTTACCTTATTGTCTTGTTAATATTATTGGAATTAGATAGTTATTAGTTGGCTTACCTAGCGGGTTGGGTTAGGTGCCATCATGACTAGTGGTTTTGGGATCGTGACACATCATAATTAGCTTTGTCATTCTACTTAGGCTTACCGCTGGTCTCTCTCTTAGATGCCTTTTTGGAGTTGTTTATGAACCTTTTGAACTTAGGAAACATTGCTAGGTCAGGACCATCACGTCAGATTCATCTTCCTCAGACGCTTTAAGGACCAAGGCCATATCCCTCTCTGGTTCTTCCTTGCACAGTTCTATCTTTCTCATTTCATAAGGTCTTTAAGTTTCCAACCAACTCATCAAGTGAGATTTTGTCCAGCTCCTTGGCTTCGTGGATTGCTGTAACTTTTGATTCCCACGAAGCTGGAAATATCCTTAGAACTTTGCTGACCAACTCTTCTGAGGTAAACACTTTTCCAAGTGATTTCAGTTCATTTGTTATC
Organism: Nicotiana undulata; assembly: GCA_005239495.1. Classification (NCBI taxonomy): domain Eukaryota; kingdom Viridiplantae; phylum Streptophyta; class Magnoliopsida; order Solanales; family Solanaceae; genus Nicotiana; species Nicotiana undulata. Next base: position 23,671 of record ML286746.1, read on the forward strand.
ATCTCCTGGATAGGCTCACACTTCTTCATGGAGAAGAGATCATAGTTTCTCATAAGTAGTTCTATCATTGATCTCTTCACTTAGTTTGTTCCTTCATGAGCAGTTTGGAGTGCATCCCATATCTCCTTTGCATTAGAGCATACAGAGATTCTGTTGTACTCATCATGACCAATTCCACAGATAAGGATTTTCTTAGCTTTTGCATTCGTCTCCATCATTTTGAAATCTGCTGCCACAAATTCAGAGGGGTCTTTAGGAACTGTTTCATTTTGTCCTTTGTTTAGTAGAATCAATGGACCTTGGTTCACTATGTTCCCTAGTTCATAATCTTCAACTGGATGTCTTCCATTCTTTCTTTCCACCAATTGTAATATTTTCAATTGAACAGAGGTGGTCTAGTAGTTGATTGTCCTTCATTAATTGCAAGTGGAGCACTCATCTTGCATCCAAGGTCTCTCTAGGTGTTAGCCGTGTGTGTGAGGGAACCCACTCTGATTCCAATTGTTAGTTTGAGTGCCCGTATGAATTACTAAAAAACTTGGTTCTTTACTGTATTTCTTAAACTTGAAGTAAAATAAGCAGTAAAGTAAACACAACGATTTTTGCGTGAAAAATCACCCCGGCTCAAAAGGTACAAAAACCACGACCTGCTGAGTAGGATTTTTAACTTCAACTCTACTAGAACAATGAGCCAAAATGTATTAATTACAAAACTGTAATTCAATACTCTCTAGTACTCCTACTACGACTATTTGATTAGTTGCTCTAACTTGTAAAGAAAACACTCACTCCAACTCATTAATTGTTTTTGACACTTGATTATAACTCAATTTCCTAAAATACATTCACTAGACTGACTCAAGAAGAACACAATGCTGGTAATCGACTAGAGTGTACGAAATGTAGTTCTTCAGTTGATGTGCAAAAGGATAATTTCAGAAATCCAAAATAAATAGTATTTAAACGCCTGGACTTCAAGATCTTCTAGGAGTCCTATGCATAGGCAGCTTCTCGTTTGATAGGACTCTTACTATTCCAAGGACTCCACAAGTTTTGGGACTCTTGTCTCTTACTGATTTATTCGTATCTTCTTGGGCAGCAACCCTTATCACATGTAGCAGTTTTCTTCCACCAAACTCGGACATGGGTAACTTTGAGATAAAGTTACTGTGTTGCACAGTGGCGGACCCAGGAATTTATGCAAACGGGTTCAGAAAAGGATTAAATTGTCAAACTTCATCCGATAGTATATGCAATATCAGGCTTAACAAATGGAGTTTACCTTCCGTTTTTGTTTGGGTTCAAAAAAAATATTTCCAGAAAAAGATTTGCTCCCTAACTTTTTTTTTTGTTTTCCTTTTTCCTATTCTAAGGCATCCCTTTAAAGACATACTATAAAAATAAGTTTTAACAACTTTTTGTTTACTTTCTTAACTTTAACAATTTATTAAACTTTATAAATTTTTAATAATTTTATTTAACAAAGATCAATTTAATCGATACCAAAGTACTAAATTCGACTTATTTGTTAAATTTTACTAGTTATCAAACTCTAAATTTTTTATTTAATTATTGCAGACAATAACAAATAGAAGAGAGCTCTATGCTAAACTACATTAATAATTTTAAAATATAAGAATTTTAGAACTATAAAAATATTCTAAATTAAATCAGATAATGATAAATGAAAAAATCAATGTTTGGTTGACCACGAGAAAGAGGCAAGTGGAATACTTTAAAATATTTAAAAAGATTTGAAATAAACAAGTGTAAAATTGAAATAGAAGAATACTCTAACAAAAATAAAATTAAAAAAAATCAATACATATACATTTAAATAAATAGTATACTATCTTAGGTATTGGGTCTAAATAAATCTTCTAAAGAAATGTTAAAGTAGCCTACATGGGTCTTTTAACTCAACCGATTTTTGAAAAAACTAAAGAAATATATACATTTGGACTTGGTCGCATTCGATCCCTAGACCTCTGACTTTAGATGAACCCACTTCAACCACTGCACCATGCATCACCTCATGTCAAGTGGGTTCAACATTTATTTTCTTATGCTTTTCTGCTGCTTAGAAAAATAATTTATACATAAAAAACATAATTTTTGACGAAGCGGGTTCAGTTGAACCCACTTGAACCAATGTGGGTGCGTTGCACAGACATTCAATTATCAACCTGAGGAGCTGGTAGACCTTGAGAAGTTGGTTCTTAGAACAGTTAAGCAACTACGTTGAGTACATGGTTCTTTGAGCATTACATCTAGGGGTGGCAATTTGAGCCCAAACCCGCCCAACCCGCCCAGAGATTAATGGGTTGGGCTGAAAATATTTTAGCTCATGGGTCAA
>MDKH01124103.1:0-10014 GCA_005239495.1 Nicotiana undulata
CATATATATATATATATATATATATATATATATATATATCTTCATCCAAATCTCCATGATGAAATGCATTATATGCCTTCATTCATGGATATTCAAGTAGCAGATGGATATGATTTCCCCATCTCACTTCACACAAATGACAAACCAGCAAAACAACATAACAGAATGTCAAAACAACAGAAGTCAAAACAACAGAACATGCAGGTATAGAAGAAACGGCCACAAAATAAATTTCATACCCAGCCATAACATAAGTTTCTATGCCCAAAAATTATCTGTTGCGAGATAAACTATTCTTGAATAAGTTTAAGTGAAACTTTAGAAAAGAACCATAGCAGTCAATTCTGAATAAGTTTAAGTGAACCTTTAGAAAAGAAGCAGAAGAAGGAGAAGAAGAAAGAAAGAAAGAAACAAAGATAGACGTAATGACCTTGATTATTACTCCCAGTAGATAGACGATTGATTAGTTGCACATCAGCTTGTTGTGCAGAGGAAGCTTCTCCAGGTGAACGAGCATTGAAACCTAGCATGTTGGGATCAACCCGTAAATCTAGATTCAGATGCTTGAGTTGTGAAATGGTGTTAACTGCAACTTGTAGTTCCATGGCATCTTTCTGTGCATTGAACTTTTCCTGCAATCTTTGTTGCATCCTTTCTTCGATTTCCTCCAATTTTTTCTACTTCACCTCATCAGTAGAACTTGAGGGTGCAAAATCTCCCACTTTTCTTTTTAAAGAAGTCTTGGTAACTCCACGTCCATACAATCTTAGGCGACTTGGATGCTCAGGTCCAATGATTGATGCAAATGCGTCAACTGATTGACTACCATCTTCACTTTCTTGCGTTGATTGTATTCTTTCCATTTCAGCCTACAAGACCAAATTGAGTCATTATTAAGTCATAAAGTATATGACACTGAGTCAATAACTAAGAACAGACAAATGATAACAACAAACTTTAAATTAATAACTCGTACAATTTTATTAAGAGTATCCGCATACGAGGCCTTGTAAACTTGATCAGGTTTTCTTTTTCTTGTAGCCACAAAGATGTCCTTGCTTGATAAAGGCTCATAAGTTTCTTTTTTTTTTCCTGATTATATAAAAAGTGATATAAAGTTAATAAGTTCATATTCAAAATAATAATAAGAAAGAAAATATCAAACCTCGCATATTCGAGCAAAACTTCTTTTGCCAGTAGAGTGTGGATATTTCAACTTTTTGCGATTCTCGGTATTGGTTTGGGACATTTTCTGCAAATCTGCCAATGACTACAGAGTTAAGTGATTTCTAATTAAACATAAACCAGACATTCTCAGCAAATCAAGGGGCAGTACTTAGTTTTACCTTGTAGGCATCAGAGTTCCAATAATTAAGAAGATCCCTAAATTGAGATTCAGGAACATCAACCGGTCTTTTCTCCATTTGAAGCTCGTTATTCTCATAGGATTTATAATTGTCGTTATATAATTGATTCTTATACTTTCTCCAAGCATTTTGAATTGAATAAAAAACCCACCTTTTTGAATCATCAGGAATGTCATATTTTCCCTATAAATTTGGTACAATTAGGTTAGTGTAAAAATATGAAATATCTATATAGAATATTACGAACTTCAAACCTTGATATATTTCCACATATCTTCTTTTGTTTGAAGTTTCCTCCAATTAAACACATTAAGAGGACAAAAGGACGCATTCCTTGCCAATGTGCCGAGGAAGCTACCCAACTCTGCTAAAACATCATCAATAGGACCTATGGGTTGATTGTTCTCGTTTAGAACATTTAGCTTGCGCTCTTCCCTACCATGAACACTTGGCATCATAGTTTTTCCTATTTTTCTTTTTTCGGCAGAAGGACCTGCATTAATATTAAGTAAGAATAATCACCAAAAGTCAATATTGTTTGTTAATTTAACGAAATAAAATTTATATGTTCTTTCCTTGTTCCTCGGATTGCTCGTTTGTTTCATGATCGCAAGAATCCTCAGATTGTTCATGTACCGTTTGTGAAGTACCAGTGGTGGAATCCAGTGGCAGTTGCTGCAATTGTTCATGTACTGCTTGTGATGCAAGAGAGGTAGAGTTCAGTGACTTTTGTTGCACATGTTCATGTACAGTTTGTGTTGGAGGAGAGGCAGAAGGCTGAGGCAGTTGCAACAATTGTTCTTGCACTTGAGCTCCTGATTGCAGTAGTTATTTTTCAATTAAATTCAGCCGATGCTTTTCATTTGTCCTTGTAGCTTGAACAACTCTTTTTGTTTTCAACGATGAAACTTTTTGGTTCAGCAAAGATGCGAGTGATCCGGCTGCAATGCAATTTTTAGCTTTTTTGTTTTTACTTGCGTGCCCTTCCTGATTCATGACTATTCAAATTCCTGTCAAATACAGAAAATTAAATAAGAAATAAGTTTGTTTGATAAGAACAAACTGGCAGTTTGGATAAAAGCTTTGAAGGTAGAGCAAAACATGGATAATTACAAATAACATTTGCAAAATAGAAATTTCACTAACAATTCAAAATATTTCAGGTACACCAAAAATTGTGAAGCCACAGAAACCCATTGACAGTGAGGTAATTGACAATGAATGATCAAGTTGATTACTTGAAACAGTATATTACACTTCACTTAATGCTATTCAATCTTTGAAACAGAAATCACAGGTAGCTAAAGTGACAAGCATGTTTAGTGGAACAAGAGAGAAATGTTTTGGCTACAAGAAAACTGTCTATCCAACGAAAAAGGTAACATCAGCAATTAGCAATAATTTTGTTACATAAACCTCCATTACTTTGGTAGATAAATATAAGAATGGTTATTCTCAAATGAATAACTATTGATGATTCACAGATGACCGGACATTAAAGGAAAAAAGAGTAATAACAAGGACAAGAACAACGTTGTCTTAAATAACTCATCAATGTAAAATTGCATTTAGCTGAGAACCATTGGTGAAGCTTCTAAAATAGTCTGATCTATGAACATCATGTTATTCGTCGAATTGCAGACATTTGAAAGATGGCTAGTCTATGTCTTGAAGTAAATTAGGCTCAAATTAAGTATAAAGCGAAAACCTATATAGCCACTTGATTACACGGACTCTTTATTTACTTTGATGTACTAGATAGCAATTAAATGTGCTTATATCAGATACTCACCTATAACTGAGTTCATGTAATAATAACCACAATCCGCTTACAAAGAAGGAGTTGCATAGTGTTTCCAGAATGCAAAATTAAAATCAATGCTCTTAAAATGCAAAGAAGGAGTTGCAAGTGTTTCCAGAGGTTTATTGTAACACCATCTTAGCATAGTTGTAAACACGGTTTGTCTAACCGGAAATTAAATTTAGATTTATTAATGAAGAATACACCTACCTCTATCAAACACAAATGAAGAATTCTGATTTGCTGATGTATATTAACGTCACCAAGAGCTTCTAAAATATTAGATATCCCAAATACTGCAAAATTGAACCATGTCAGACTAAAATATTAAAGAAAAAAATAAAAAATTATTAAAATTATATAAACAAGAGTAATTATAAAATTTTGATAAAAAAATATTATTACTCACTCTAAACAGAATATATTTAAAAGAATATAAGAAGTTTCTTGTTTAATCATCTGATTCCATCCAGTCCCAATAAGTATCATCAAACTCATTCTCCTCTTCCGATGTTTCTATAATTGTATCATGTGAATGTTGTGAATTAGATGGAATATCAATGACATCAACGGGTACATCGTCTCTTGAGCATCCAACGTCAACATCAATTAAACCACTTAAGGGATCAATGTCATTATCAGGCTCCCTCCAAAATGCGTCTTCAATATTGGGGCAATTCTCTTCCTCTAAATCATATAAATCAATAGGGACATTATTACTTGCATAATAAACATCTTTCTCAACAGGATCCTCCACATAAAAAACTTGATAAACTTGTGATGCTAACACAAAAGGGTCATCTGTGCTACATAATTTCTTAAAGTACGTGCGGGTTAACCCATATTCATCTATTTCATTATGAAACGAGTCACATCTAAATAGTACAACACTAAAACAACCCCAATAATCAATCTCAATGATATCCTGAATAGCTCCATAATAGATAACCTAACCATCGATGGGATTTCGGTCCCTAGAGCTAGCAAAGCTATCGGTTGTTGCCGATAAAGTCACTCCATTATTTTGAGTCTTGCATCGAGAATCCCGTTCTACGGTATGAAATCGATATCCATTAATGAAATATGCAGTATATCTTTTGGTGATCGCATTAGGCCCTTTAGCTAGCCATCTTACATAATCGGGCACTTTAATATTTTTAACTTTCTCATCAAACCAACTATTGAATTCCCGACTATGATTTCTTGCCCTTTCCCATGCATTTGATCTACTGCGATTACCAATTAAATTCTTATGTTCCCTGCAATCATGAATATTTCAAGATCAATCATATCATTAAAAAATAAAGTATAGAATAAGTGTTATATAATTTATCTTACTCGATAAACTTTTGCACTTGTTCATCTCCAGTATTAAACAGAGCATATCGATGTGCTTCATAACATAACTGTGGATCCATGTGAAAAGTATTTTGCTTTTTACTTCCAATTGGATGGCCTATAACAGGGAATATGGATGACAAACTTTGAGGGCAATCATCATGTACAATTGGGTATCTACTGAATCTTGTCTTCACGTTGTCATGTAGGTATCTTGAACAAAAAGTCAAACATTCTTCTGCCAAAAATCCCTCTGCTATCGATGCTTGTGGAGAAGATCGATTACGAACAAATGCCTTGTATTTACATAGGTTCCTCTCAATGGGATACATCCAATAAAGATGAGTTTGACCCCCAAGCTTAATTTCATTCACCAAATGAATAGGCAAATGTGGCATTATATCGAAAAATGTTGGATGAAAAATCTTTTCAAGCTCACAATTTATTTCAACAATTTTAGAGTTTATTTTTTGAAGATCTCTTCGCCTTATGACTTTACTACATATGGCTCTAAAAAATTCACCCAACTTAATCAAGGTCAATGAAACACTCCTGGGCAATGTCTTTCTAACAGCAATCTGGAGCAAGTAATGCATTATAAAATGAGCATCATGACTCTTGTACCCTGATATTTTCATCTCCTTCACTTGCACGCGTTTTGAAATATTTGAAGCACAACCTTTTGGTAACTTGACATTTTTTATGACGGTATAAAATAAACTTTTCCATTTTGGTTCCATGTAGAAACAAGCTTTAGCCAAACTCACTGTTCCATCATCAACTTCTCTTGGTTGTAACTCCTTTCGTATCCCCATTTCTTGTAAGTCATAGCGAGCATTTACATGATCCTTTGACTTTTTTTCTATTTCCAATAAAGTCCCAAGCAGACTGTCACATATATTTTTCTCGATGTGCATCACATCAAGATTGTGCCTCAATTTGTTATGCGCCCAATATGGCAATTAAAAAAAATAGATCTTTTTTTCCACGGAGCCTTGTTATCCCGGGGTCTTTTCTCTTTGCCCTTTCCAAAAATATTGTTGAATTCAAGCAGCTCTTGAAACACTTGTACTCCCGGTAAAGGAGTAGGTGCAGGTCTATGTTCCTCCTTACGATCAAATGACTTCTTATCTTTCCGCAAATGATGATCATGAGGTAAAAATCTTCGATGGCCCATATAACACGTCTTATGGCTGTGTTTGAGATATAAAGAGCATGTGTCATAATTACAAGTGGGGAATGCCAACCTCCCTTTGGTGCTCCATCCTGAAAGCATAGCTAATGCTGGAAAATCACTAACTGTCCACAACAAGGCTGCACGCATTTGAAATGTTTGCTTTGTCTCAACATCATATGTTTCTATCCCAGTTTCCCATAGTTCCTTCAATTCCGCAATAAGTGGTTGTAAGTACACATCTATATCATTTCCTGGAGATGAAGGACCTAGAATGATCATTGACAATATGATATATTCAGGCTTCAACAAATCCATGGTGATAAATTGTAGTTCATTAACATGACAGGCCACGTGCTATGAGAAATGCTCATGGTTCGAAATGGGTTGAAACCATCACTTGAAAGACCCAACCTAACATTACGTGTATCTTTGGAGAAGTCGGGATGTAGAGAATCAAAATCCTTCCAAGCGTCTCTATCAGCAAGATGCCTCAAATTCCCATCATTAGGTCGTTCATTAACATGCCATCTCATTGCAATAGCTGTTTCAGGACACATGAATATCCTCTGAAGCCTAGGCTTCAAGGGAAAGTACCTTAAAATCTTTGCAGGAAATTTAGCACTTTTATTAGTCAAGGAACGATTAGAACTTTTCCATCTAGAAGACCCACAAACAGAGCAATTATCGGCATTTGAATTGTCATTCCAAAATAGCATGCAATCATTAGGGCATGCATGTATTTTGTCATAATGAAGACCCAAATCTTTTATCATATTTTTAGCCTTGTTGAAAGACTCTGGCAGCTTAGCAAGGGGAAATGCCTCTTTTAACTACTGTAACAAGTCTGAAAAGGCTACATTACTCAACTCATGCAAAGACTTAAACAAGTACAACCGGGTGGTGAAGCTCAATTTACTGAAGTTTTCATACCTTGGATATAATTCTTATTTCCCTTCCTCTAATAATTTAAAAAATCTCTTAGCATCTTCAGATAGAGACTCTCTCATCCCTTCTTCTTGTACCAGATCATCTTCTATATTTCTGAATGTATCATGAAGTAATCCATCAATATCATCACACATATTAGAACCTTCATCATTATTGCTTTAATGAGGTGTAATTCTAGAGGAAAATCCTTCACCATGGAAAACCCATTCTGTGTAACCATCAACAAAGCCATTAACGACCAAGTGATCCTCCATCACATTTCTATAATGCCAATAGCAATTAATGCACTTTTGGCAAGGTCATAATATTTCATTTCCTTGTGAAGCTCGTTCAAATGACTTATCAAAGAAATCATTCACTCCACGTATATACTCATTCGTCCATCTTAGGAGATGCATCCAACTTTTATCTATATTATCCATGAAATTCCTATACGACAAAAGTAATTAACAAAATTTACTCAATAAACAAAGGTACATACTAATTTGGCATTGACCAAAACTTAAAGGGGATGAAGTCAAAGAGTTACAAATAGTAAAGTAGTTTTTGCATTGAGAAAGAATTATAAAATCATTAGAGAAGAGATCTGTAATCTATAATCTAATAATACCTTAAATATTGTACTAACATTAAATCTCAATCTGAGGCACATTGAGGGAACAAGTTAAGACTGTTATTTGGATAATTAGATTCTCTTTTATGTTTGAAGTATCATGCAGATTCTCTTCTCGGATGTTAAGTAATTTGGTTTGATGTAATATGTATAACCAAAAACCTTTATTATTTTCCGATACTTGTTCACTTTGGGCATTGAAATTGAATATGTGGAGTACTGCTGTGAAGCGAAGAAAAGCGACAACATTTAGGGCAGGAAAGCAACAACATTTTGGGCTGAAATTTTAGGCAGAAACTGGAAAATTGGGCAGAATTTTTCTGAAACAAATTCGCCAGAATTTCAGCGCTTTTTGGACGTTTAGAAAGAAAGAGAAGAATAAACTCACTGGATTCAATGCTTTTTGGTAATCACATCACTTATTTGTTATAGTCTATGGCCAAGGAGCTTGACGAACAAGGTAGTACTCAACAACCAATGTTACCTTCCCAGCATGTATATGTACTGGTTCTTCACACAAGACAAGATTAAGATCAACTACAAAATTATGAGATGAAGGATGTTAAATCAGCCATGTATCAGAAAATAAATCTGTAGCTAAGGGGATAGCAAATGGGGTTTCTAATAGATGCTAGCTTTAGTTGTTTAGTGTGTGTAAAATTTTATCATGATACTACAATCCTAGAGCAGACTCATATCCTCAAACTCAGGTGGTGCATGGAGCTTTCTTTTTATTCGTTTGAGTAAATAAATATTAAAATTCCTAGAGTGGCCTATGGATAAACAAGATGACAATTGATCAATATTTGGAAGTGTTCCCCTAAGCTGTAGAACGGCAAGAAAAAATAGGTTTTCTGAGACAGAAATGTACCCAAAAAAAAATAACAAATTGGAGAAAACTCATGCTGAGTCGTACTGGCTCTTAAATCATTGAGTAGTTTGCAGGCACAGAAAGTTGAAATGATTATTTTTTAACTGCAGAATATTAAGATATGGGGATGTTTGATAAATATCAAAGAAGTAATTAACTTTTATCATGTTGATTTGTCTTTGAGTCTCTGTTCTTTCTGTTGTACGGATTTTTTTAGTAGTACGATTTTCATAACACTGTACAACCCCTTTGTTTTGTGTATTTTAGCGATGATAGCAGTCAGACCAGCTTACATGCACCTCAAATAATCATTTAGGCGACCCACTACAACCAAGAAGCACTTGTTCCAGGTAAACCAATCCACCTAGGATGGAGCAGATAAACAGGCTCACCTTGAGAATTGTAGCTAGAACAAACTTTTACATATTCAAAGGAAGAGCAAATATTCAAAAACCAATCCTCACTAACAAATTGAGAAGCACACTCTTGATTTCCATTAGTCATATGCACTTCTAGTGATGCTAACCTGCGTAGTTAATATCTCAAACTCGTATGATTCGCAACTTTAGTATATCAAAAGTTCATATTTCATTTTAGTTGTTCCACCAATAATAAAATTATTTGATTGCAAGAGCTCTAGTCAGCCAAAGACATGCGTTGTAATAACCTTAACAGAATAAGAGAGACGGCTATATCTTTTAACTTACTTCGGGCACTGGACTTGTGATGACCCAAAAGGTTATCCTAAGTAATTCTAGCTAAATCTGTATTCTGCGGCTCTGAAAGCCTCCGTTAATCTCACCTCGATATGCGTGCGCATCCCGGGCGTGTAGTCAGGAAGCTTCTATGTGAAATTTTGATGAAAATGGATTTTTGTAATAATTAAATAAATAAAGTTGACTTTTGTCAATATTTTAGGTAAACGGACCCGGACCCATGATGTGACGGTCCCGGAGGGTTTGTAGGAAAATATGGGACTTGGGCGTATGCCCGGAATCGAATTCCGAGGTCCCAAACCCGAGAAATGAAGTTTTAAAGAAAATTGTTTTCTGAAAATAATACAGGATTTTGAAAATGAATAATTAAGTGAAAATCGTGTTACCGGGCCCGTATTATGGTTCTGGAGCCCGGAACATGTTTATTATATGTTATTTATCTTATCTTTGAAATTTGGTGTAAAACGAACTTGACACGACGTGTTTCGGATCAAAATTGGAAAAGTTAAGCTTTATGAAGTTTTAAGAAAATGCTATGAGTTTTAAGGTTTAATTCCTTGTTTTTGATGATATCTTGGTGACCTAAAAGCTTGAATAAGTTCGTAGGATGTTTTGGGAGTTGTGTGTGTTTTGGGTTTTGAGCCCCGAAGGCTAGGGTGAGTTTCGGGTAGCTAACGGGGTGTGAAAAGTGCTAAAAATCTGGAGTGTTTGTGATTTTCTGGTGTCCGGCGTTTTCTTCTCCGCGATCACGGACATGTTCTTGCGATCGCGATGTGTCCGGGGTTGGGGGTGAGTAGTTGACTCTATGCGAACGCAGGGCCTCAACCGCGATCGCAGAGCTTGGGGGCCAGTTCTCTACGCGATCGTGGAAGGCCTCGCGCGAACGCATAGAGTAAGTCTTGGGATGGGGGATGGGTAGGCGTTGCACTATGCGAACGCAATCGCTTGGTCGTGATCGCGAAGGCTAGTGACCCGTGTTCCCTGTGATCGCACCCTCTTAACCGTGATCGCGAAGCTTTAGACCCAGTACTCTCCGCGATCGCGTTACTCCTGCCGCGATCGCGATAGCCAAAATCGTCTAGTTATTCTTTAAGTCCAGAATTACAATACTCTACACGATATTTCATTATTTTCAGCCTCCTCCTTCTTCTCCCAACTCCATTGAAGGCCTCCAGGACAATCC
>ML286749.1:822-36568 GCA_005239495.1 Nicotiana undulata
ACATCTATTCCTTTATTTCTGTCTTGTAGCAGCTCGGTTAGACCATTCATGAAGTGTTGGGGTTGGTTGGTTCGGGTTCGGAGTGAAAATAGAGTGGATTGAGACACTTAGTCTCTAACAAGAGCTTTAGAGTTGGAAAAGTCAACCCGGAGTTGACTTATTGGTAAACGACCTCGGAATGTGGAAGGATAGCTTCGTTAGGTGATTTGGGACTTAGGAGTGTGTCCAGAATATTTTTAGGATGCCCGGTGTAGAATTAGGCTTGAATTGGCGAAGTTATATTTTGGCGAATTCCGGTTGATAGGCGAGATTTTGATCCGATGGTCGAAATGGGATTCCGAGAGTTGCTGTAGCTTCGTTAGGTCATTTTGGACTTGCCCGCAAAATTTCAGGTCATTCGGAGATGGTTTGGTTGGGTTTTTGATCAAATGCGTGTTTCGGAAGTTTTTGGAAATCATAGGCTTGAATTGGATGAGAATTTATGGTTTTGATGTTGTTTTTGGTGTTTTAATGGCTCGACTAAGTTTGAATAACCATGTTTGATATGTTGGTATGTTTGGTTGGGGTCCCGAGGGGCTCGGGTTTGATTTCGGGCATTAAACGGAGAAATTGGAACTTGAAATGCAGCTGAAGCTGCTACTGCTGGTGCGATCGCACCTGCGATGCTTGGGCCGCAGGTGCGGACATCGCAGGCGCAAGAGTGAAGGCGCAAGGGCGGAATTAGTCGCAAGGGCAGAAGGAAGATCGCACCTGCGAGGTCGCAGGTGCGGGAGATGGGGTCGCAGGCGCGGGCTTTGGGTGTTAAGTGAAGGACCGCTGGCGCAGTCAATGTGTCACCCCTGCGGGCCCGCCGTTGCGGTAAAGAGGTCGCAGGCGCGAAGCCTGGGCGTTTAAGTGATTTTCGCATGTGCGGTTAAAATGTCGTGCCTACGGAGTCGCAGGTTCGAGAAAAACACCGCTGTTGCGGAAATGCCTGGGCAGAACTATGAAAGGCAGCCTTCGCGAAATTTGTCCTTTTTCACCATTTTTGCACACGGGTTGGAGGTTTTGAAGGGATTTTGAAAAGGGATTTCGTTGTTGCTTCAAGGAGGTAAGTTTCTTGGACTCAAAACTCGTTATATTGTGCATTAAGAACGATTTTAGGTTGAAATCATGGGTAAAAACAGTAGAAAAATGGTGGTTAGGGCTTGGGTTTAAGAGAGGAAGAATGGGGGAATTGGAGGACCATTTGAGGTTTGATTTTCGTGTTCTTGGTAGGGTTAGACTCGGAAAAAGACAAGGAACCTAGTGTTGTGAAATTTTTTGACTTTCGAGACGTGGGCCCGAGGGCCGGGTTTTGACCGAATTCGGGATTTTGGTATTTTGCTAAAATTTGATTTGGGGATTTGTTCCTTAGCACATTGTGACACTATGTAATTGATTATTGATAGATTTGGAGGCCGATTCTCGAGGAAAGGGCCAGGCGGAATAGAGTTGAGCTGGTTTCGAGGTAATTAACGGCTTCAACCTTGGAATTGAGGGGTTCAAAACCCCAATGTACATGCTAATTGATGATAGTTACTATGATACACTCGCCAAGTGACAGGCATATGAGTGTTGGTTCATTTGTTGTGGCCCGGCTTATCCCCAGGCACGGTTTAACTATTGTTCCACCACGATATCGGTACTGTGAAGGCTATTAATGCGTAGAAACTAAAAGAAACATAACAAGTATAAATGATAAGACTTCATGTCTATATGTGGAGACCGGAAAGGGTCCGTTACTGTTGTTTCTATTGCGAACTTTACTTGTGCATACTCAGTCCTGTTATTATACATGTATTCGTATTTCAGTCTCAGAAATCATTTATTTATCATGCATTGCCATTGTTTGGGCTGTTTACATAATGAGAGTGTTGTGAGGAGACTGGTAATTCTGACTGAGTATGGGCCTAGAGCCAAATGTTGAGATGATATACCCTTCGTGGGCTGGATAAATATATAGCGCTTGGGCCATATCCTTGGGGGCCCCTCCGGAGTCTTTACACCCCCAGTGAGCGCACAGTTATTGAGGGATGGATTTCCCTGGACATGGATTTGTCCGAGATATGAGATATTGAGGGATGGATTTCCCTGGACATGGATTTGTCCGAGATATGAGATATAGAGGGATGGATTTCCCTGGCACAGATACTGTTTATGAGATATGGAGGGATGGACTTCCCTGGTACAGATTATGGATGAGTATGATATCCCGGAGATGGATTTCTCCGAAAGGCTAAATTGGCCTGCTCCCTCGGTACTTAGTGACTGAGTCACCACGTCGTACATGTTACGGGATGGATTTCCCTGGGCCAATGGCCAATTATGTGTACCGAGTGGACTACCTGTGAGAGTTGCATGATACATACATGGCATTTAATTATTATTTACGGATATTGTCACTGATATACTCGGTTATTCCTGAAATATTCATTATTCAAACTGTGATTACGGAGGTTGAGTTCGTCACAACCTCCTCAGACCATAGGTTGTTTTCGTTACTTACCTGCACACTGTGTGTGCAGATCCAGGTGCAACGAGATTGGACGCGGAGCGATGATAGCAGCTATTCTCTCAGAGCCGACGAGGTAGCAGCTGGCGTTCGCTGTCCCGTCCCTCTTTTCCCTATTCTTCCCTTCTGTATTAGAAATTGGAAACTTAAAACTTCAGTATTATTATTCTCAGTTGTATTGATGTTAGTAGCTCATAACTGCGTGACTCCAGATCCTAGGTTGATTGTTGGAGCGTATTTCTTTTGTTACACTGTTTTAAATGATTAAAAATGTCTGTATTTCTATGAATTGAGCCAATGATGAGTAATCTCTAGTAAGTGAATTGAGTATTGTTGTAACGGTTGGCTAGTCTAGTTCCACGACAGGCGCCATCACAACCCGGAAACGGGTCGTGACATTTTCGGGGTGTGGCAAGCATTTTATTGGTATTGTTGTTGGATGGTTTGACTTTTCGATGTAGTTGTATAGTGGTGAGTTGTAGGAAGGTTCTGTTTGTTGGGGATATTCTGAGGTTGTTCGGGGTTTTGAGTGTTTGGGTGGTTGACATCTGGAACACTAAGCGAGAAGGATAAGTTTGCTAGGTTTCGAACATGTTCAAGTTCCCCTTGAAGTTTCAACAACCTTTGCTCGAGTTGCGACACAGTATCATTCTGGACCTGAGTACCTTGACTGTTAGAAGCCTCCGTTCGTTCAGCTGGCATTGTGTTTTCCTTTTTGATATTACTCAAATCTTCCATTTTGCCTTTGCTTTTGCCTTTAGGTGGACTAAGAGGAGGAGAAGGTGGATGGCCCCTGGATCTTGTATGGTATGTTGATTATGCCAGAATGCACGAACCAACCTTTGGGGAAGGAGAATAATTAAAAGAAAAAATAAAATAAAAACAAAAAGGTAACAAGTTAGTGAGGATTATGACAAAAGTATTTGCATCATTTAAACACATATTGCAGAATTGTAAACGTATCCTAATTTGGGAGCCTCGTTCTGCCCGAGGTAGGCCTCAACAAGTTGATTTGGAGAACTTAGATGCCAAAATGCCTCATTTCATTAATATAAAATAGACGAATCCCAAAACAATACTAAAATAACAAAGTAGGAAATAAGCCACTAATGGCACTTGGCCTTATTACATTGATGAAAGCAAAAGGGTAAATCTAGCCTATTTTGTCCCAGAATGGACCTTCCCCATATTCGATATTCTTGAGTCCAACGAACAAATTTCCAAGATCGCGTAGTCCCAGCAGCAGGTATGCTCTATCCAAGTGTCCTCCTTTATTCCCCTCGGCGTTCTAGCAATTCTCGATCCTTTTGATGACCTTGTCCTCTAACTCCACTATACCTCGCTCCAAGTATTCCAACTTCCTATTGGAAAGAACATCCATATCCTTCCATTCCTCGATCAGCCTCTTGTTGGTCTCATGTATTTCACGGTGCTCGTTCTCGGAATCATAGACCCTTTTGCACAGTCGGTTGTACTTGACCTAAGCCTCAGCGTCTTCATCTATGATTCTATTGCCTCGGCTAATTCCGCGCCCCACTATCCCGTCCAAGTTGTCTTCCAGCCATAATGGTAGAAAGGTGCACACCTAGCATGGTACCTGCTGGTTCAATAGTATTCTTTTCTAGGACGATTTTGCAGTGCCACATGTGTTGGGCTTGGAACTTGTAGGGAATTTTGTCGTCCTGGAAATCCTCTTTGAAGTGACTCATCTTATCAACCCTCAGCACGACTTTCTTTATGCTTTCCTGTCTGATGACTCAGAGAGGAACATAAGGATATATGCCTCTCAACCCGATCAGCATTAAGTGCGGTGCATCCCTGGACCTGATGATAAACTCGTCCGTCGGAAACCACTCGAACATCCATTGTACCTGCTCCTCAGTTAGGTTATCAAAGAACTCCACCCACTTCTTGGCAGTCTCTGGCTGAGCAAACCTGTCTGGAATATATGTCATCCACTTGGGGTGATGGAAAGCAATGTGGTCATTCCAAGCCCTTCGCGGAAACTCTTGGTGATATTGGCCCTTTTGGAGATGTTCTAAAAGCCATAGCTGCAGCAACAGGTTGCAACCTTCAAAATGTTTAGCTTCTCTTTGGCAATGCTCCAAGGCTCGGTAAATATCAGCTAGGATCATAGGGACAATGCTGAAGGTTTGCCCGTTGATCTCTTCCATCAAGGCCCGGGTTACCATGGCTAACCTGATATGAATCCTTTCCCTCTTTGTCGGGAACACTATCAAGCCCAGGAAGCACACAATGAACACGAATACTCGGCGGCGAATATGACCTAGAGATGTGATGGCAAACTCGTCATGATAAGTACGGTATGATTTTCTGTTACTGTATCTTTCATATAACTACTCGAAGGGTATGTAGGATTGTTTCAGACACTCTAACTCAGCGTTAATCTTCAACCCCATCATTTTCAAGAATCCTTTGCCCGTGCGGTTCTCATGTACTAACAACCCAGGGCTTTCCCAAGCCAACCCAGCTAGTCCTCCTATTTATTCCAGAAGCGGTGTCATTTCAATATTCCCAAAGCGGAACACGACTCTCTCACTATCCCAAAATAAAGTAGCGGCCTCAATCAACATGTTGTTTGGCTAGATGTACAGAAGAGACGGTAGATTCCCCAGGTATTTCTTTACGTGTTTCTTATCACTGGAGGAAAGGTCTTCCCACCAGTTCAGGAGCATTGCAGGGATATTGCTGACCATACCGAATCTGGGGACCTCGTGCCTCATTTTTTGCAAGACAAAAGTTGTTAGGCCCTTACCCCCGCCAGACTCGACTATTTATACACTTATGATTAGCATACATGCATTTAGTTCTCCAAATTAATGCACAGAACGTGATAGTGTCCGTTAGGATTATGAAAACCCCGGTGGACTTTGGATAAGGCTGTCTTAAAGGGTTATTGTGCGGACGACACATTAACCCGGCTAGGTTTGACCATGATTCATGCACAATATAACAAGAGTAAGGTTTTCTATGGGGCTCTAGACTGGTACCCTCGAGCGGACAACTCGAGGGGGAAGACACGGAACCATCGACGGCACCGCTGAACGACTGGTTTTACCGCAAATAAGCCTTTCCAAATTTAGGGGGTGATATAAATAGGAAGAGTGCAACCACTCATCAAGCGTTGCTAAAGGATTTGTATAGGCACGAGTGGAATATGATGTTGAGCATGATTATGCAGCAATAAATAAGCAATAAACAACATGTTATCAGGTAGTTGCACATTATGAAAGCGAAAAATACAACATTTATAATTAAAGGCAGTTATAAAGGAAAACAAAGAAACATGTCAGTTTCGTTTTGGAAAAAATAAATACTTGGAAAATAAACAATTAAGTACACATAAAGGGGAAAGGGAAAGGGTGCAGGTATTAGCAAAGTAAGACACATATTCACAAAGTGGTTTGAAATTGTAAAAGCCTAAGTCCCCAGTAGAGTCGCCATGCTGTCGTGCCCCCGTTTTTCCTCTCCTTTCGGATCAGTCAGGGTTTTCGACATTATTGGGACAACTCATTTCCTTTTGGGATAAGGGATGTAGGAAATTTGAAGAGTCACCACCTAACGAATTAAGGTGCGTTAGGGCACCTATTAAGGGTCATTTATAACACTAATTTCATAACCATAGATTGAGTAAGAGCTTGAAATTACTTCGAGGGGGAAGGTGTTAGGCACCCCTCAAAGTCCACAACTTTGGGTCCCGGCCAAACATACTTTGTGAATACATTCCAGTAGCAAGTAGACAGTCTAAGCACACATACGTAAACAAATAAATTTGACAAATTGGCAGTCTAAGGACACATACGTGATAAAGGGTAAGGGAAGTCCTAAGTTGTTTATCCTATAGGATCACATCTGTACAATTCCCGGTAATCACTCCTCATAGAGGGGCTACACGTTGCATTAGCGCACAGGTCATCATATCCTTATCTACCCATTGTCCCACCCCTTAGCGGTTATTAAGCGAGTTTGATTTAACGAGCTCTAAGAGTGCTGTTACCCGTCCCTTCCTTGTGGTACCAGAGGAGTTTAGGACCTCTAAATATTGGCAGTTCTAGGCAAACCCCTATTGTTTTAAAAGGGAAAATACTAGGCGACAAGCAAGAACAAGTAGGACTAGCCTATAAGTGACAAAAAACAGTTAAAAGGCTCTTATTCACCTCCACGTGTAATAAAAATAAACAACACGTCTCAAATACAGACAAAGGCAGCTTTTTATTAGAGAAAAGACCCTAAGACAGGGTATCTAAGTGAACATTAAAGCACAGAAATGCACATCACTATTTTTTATAAACACAGCGGCAGGGCCCTATCAGTTTGCCAACTGATTTTAAACTTTTGAATCTTTAAGCAGTAAACACAATCTGAGGAGTTTTCTAGTTTTATTGAGATTAATCACCTAAGGCTTGCCTAGGTGTAAATATGTGCATAACAACAATTACGAGGTATTTAAACAGTTTTGGATGTATTTAACCTACAACATGTTGTTCTAGGTGATACAAATCTGAGAGTGAAAGGATTGATACTAGTTTTATTTTAAAAACATGATAATTATATGCGAGACTGTTTTATACTTTTTCATGGATCAATAGTTAAACTAGGCGTATTCAAACAAATCCAAACAGAATCCTAGAGCATGGTATCTAATATGAACATAAGAATGGCAGAATTATCTAATCATGATTTCTAACTGCACACAAGAGTGATAGTTTTATGTCAATGTTATTTATTGTCCTACGAGCAGGATCTCTAAGTGATAGGCTGATACAACGCAAAACATCGATTAGTGACATGTGATATGCTGAAGCAGTAAATATGATGTCCTAAGAACAGGATATCTAATGCATGCTTGGCATGATTTGGATGAACATATTAGTCCTAAAACATGGATTCTAATGCAGATATAAAGAATGTAAAGCCTAAGGCATGTTCTCTACCCAATATGTCAACAGTATTATCAGCTACCCTCCCCATTTCACTAGACATCCCCAATATCTGTTTACAAATTAGTTATTACAAACCAATAGCTGAATGAATTACATAAATACATAAAAGAGAAGAAGTTAAACTATAGGGAGCTTGAAGCAGGACCAGATGTATCTTGAGGATACCAAGCCTCTATAGCCTCAAATGCCAAGAGTTTCATAGCCAATCTCATGTCCAGGTGTGTCAGAGTTCCCTATGGACCTCAAGGATCCCGAGCAGTGCTCACACCCAAACTTTCATAACAAGAACTGAGTAAGTGTAGTGTGGAAGGTCCAACCCAAGTGTGCCAAAGTTCAGAGGGATCTCAAAGGGATCCCAAGGCAGTCACACACTAGAGGGGCAGAACCTATGGACTTAAGAGTAGAGTGAGAGTTCTTGACATTGTTTTGGAAAGGTTTTGATAGGAATACAGTATTGAAAAAGACTCAGTTAAGTTAAGAAGTTTTATAAAAATATAGGAGTTGATTAGAAAATTAGTTTGAACAAAATACTATGTAAATATTTGAAGGATCTAACAGCAGATTATCTAAGAGCAAACAGATTCCTCATCACTTAACACATGATTCACACAGGGATATTGGGAATTGGGGACATATAGAACACACATAGTGAAACACATAACAAACAGAAGCACATATGTTTTTTTAGGAGTTTATGGGATTAGGGAATAGCTAATAATACAAACATAGGGCATGGATATCAGAACAGACAGTTGAGAACCTAGTTGTACTAGATAGAGTTAAGCATAGAATCAGCATTACTTAGGGCAATCAATTACTTAGCAAAGTAGGTTAATACTGGAATATAGATAAGCAGATAGGCAAGCAATCCCAACATAAATACATGGAGTGGAGTCAGTTTGAAACATGCCAGAGAAAGTAATAAGCAAATACTACACATGTTAATCATAAGTTGAATTGGGAAAAACGCATATACGCTAAGTGAAACAAGGATTTAAGTAGGCTAGTTACATGTTGAAAAGCCAAGTAATTGACAGAATTAAACTAGTAATTAGTCACTTGAAGCAGTAAGAGAACACATAGGGTTTGGAACATGGATTAAATCAGAACATACCAGTGAAACAGAGTAGATACAAAGTATTGAGTAGTGTAGTGCAATAACTAGCCTTGGCTTATAGTCGGCTAGCTCAATTGAAGTAGCAAGTAACAAGAAAGAGCATGAAGTTTTAAGTGTAAGAGAGAGAGTTTTGAACCAATGTGTTCGTGTGTGTAATGAAAAGAGAATAGAGTATATATAATAGTTGAGAGATAGGTCAAATAAGGTAGACAATCAATTGTTCGGTAATTGAAGAGCCACAGAATCAATTAGGAGTAAAATCAGCTAAGTCTTCCCTTAATTAAGGGAGTAATTTACCAACGGTAGAGAGCATATAACAATTAAGGATTGAATTCGAATAATCTAGGTACATAGTAGGTAATTAGGGGTAGATACACAAAGATTCAATTAAGGAAATAAATGGTACGAATCAGTAAACAACACAGTGGATCATAAATGAGGCAAGTAGCAATTTAAAGGTTGTGAAAAATAGGAAAATAACCAGAAAATAGCATATGAGTATCAACATAGGGAATCCAGAATTCAAAGAATCGAAGTAATACTAACTTTAAGGAAAATAATATAAACTTCCATGAATAAGCATTCAAGTCGAGTATAAGCCGGAAGAATCAAATCTGGAACCCTAATAGGACATATTAGGGTAAAAATCACAAAAATACTCTAATTAAACGAAGCAGTATTCATAAGGATCAAACACATAGCAGAATTGAATAAACAAACAAGTAAGGACGAACTCAGAATCCAAACATATCACTAAATTTAAGGGTTTCAACATAACTAGTTAGGGTTAAAGGGAAAACTTAACAAAATCGATTAAACACATAAGAATCAGAGAATAACACTTAAAATATCAGAAATCGTTTTGAAGAAAAGTTTCAGAAACCCTAGTTAGGAAAAAATGAAGCGACGCTTTATAAATCGGAAGATTTCTCATAAAAACAAGCAAAAATAGTTCGAACCTCCTCAGATATGTTACAGATCTAAAATATTTAGGAGATAAGATTAGGGTTTTGAGAAAAATAACCCAGAGGTGAAATACCGACTTAGAAACCATAGGTCTAACAAGAAAATAGGACGATCTTACTCAAATCGAGCCATGATGGCCTGAGGATGGTGAGGACAGGCCAAGGTGTGAGCGGACCAGCCATTTGTCCCTTGAGGACCTCAATGACAGCAAGAATCCCGGCGTAGGGGAGCCGTTAAGGCTGGAGAATGGTGGTAAGCCACCATAGTCGACGGCAAGCAAGCAACGACGAGGGAAATTAGTGTTAGGGTAGAGAGAATTTGGGAGAGAAGGGGAAGAGTGACGGTGGGGAGTGTAAGGAAAATGAAGGGTTTGGGGGGGGGGGTTAGTATTAGGTTAATTAAGGAAATATATAACCTGGACCGTTGATCAATATGAGCGGAATTGGGTCGGGTAGTATTAGGATTTTGTGCCTGGGTCTTTGGGCTGGTTTAAGACTAATTAGGTCAACTTAATTTAGGCTATAATTGAAATGGAATGGGGCCATTTGTTAAATACCCAAACTAAATTAGTTAAAATAATTTATAAAATAGTTAGTAATTATAAAAAATTAATTTCATGCATAGAATTTTTTCAAAAGATGATTATTTAGTATTTTAAAAATACAAAAGACTAATTTCTGGTAAAATAGTACAAAAATTGTATGCATGGGCTATAATTCAAAAGTTATTACAATTATAGCCAAAAGGTGTAAATTTGGCTATTTATGGAATAATTTAGTCTTAACAGGACCATAAGTAATAGACTAAATCAAGAAATGTCTTTGAAATCATTTGTGATGCAGTTTTGTAGTTATTATTTGAAATAAAATACTGGACAAAATAAAAAATGTAGAAAAATAATGGAAAAATACCAATTGATATTAATGCATGATTTTGAAGGTATATATGCAATTAAAAAAATATTTTTTTAGGAAATATTGGGCATCAACATTGGCCATCAATGAACCTCCTTATACTCTCCCTCTCAGTGGCAACAAACCAAACCGCGTGATGAGCCAGCTCTAAAAATCTCATCCCTTACTGGGTCATAGACATGCCCTCCTGACGTAGCTCCTCGAACTGCCTGCGCAGCTCCTCCTTGCGGGTTTGTGGCACCAACTTGCCAAGACGATAACGGAGAACTCATGCCATAAAAGTGGTGCAACAACGACCGGCTTACTCCTCTCATAAGCCTCCCACCATTTGAAGGCAGCCACTGATAGCTGAAAAGTAGTAAAGGAGACTCTGCTAGTCTCCAGAACACTCGTCGTGCGAAGAATCTGCTGGCACCTATCCAAGAAGTCTTGGGCATCCTCTGACTCAGCCCCACTGAATGATAGAAGCCTAAGCCTCCCAAATCTCTCTAGCCTCTTCTGCTCCTCATCAGACATAATGGGACCCATCTGGGATTGAACAACTGTAATCGGTTGGGCTGGTAATACCCACGGTGTCTGAAGTCCCTACACCACTTGCTCTAGAATGCGGGCGGCAGGAGTCTGATTACCTCTCCCGGCTTGAGAAGTGGTTGGCGCGGTCTAAAAAGAAACTGCTTGCGCAAGACTAGTGCAAACGGTCAATATCTGGATAGAGCCTTCTAAAAGCCTGGAATCACAAGGGCACAACTAGTGCTTGAGTTGAACCCACTGGCTCAACAACATCTAGAACCTGCTCCTGAACCGGAGCAACTAGTGGATCTACAGGTGCTGCTCTAGTTGTTGTACGAGTTGTACCTCGGCCATTACAACAACCCCTACCATAGCCCCGTCCTCTCGTGGCCCTAGCTGTGGGTACTGGTGGTTGTCCATCTGGTCCGGTAGTACGCGTCCTCACCATCTCTGAGAGAATAGAATAACAAAAGTTTAGTTCCTGGAACCAAAAAATTCGCACAACAAGAATACAAGAATGTGAAGTTGTCCTAAGGGTTCGGCAGCCTCTCGAAAATAGGTACAGACGTCTCTGTACCGATCTACAAGACTCTACTAAACCTGCTCATGACTCGTGAGATCCATGTAACCTAAGCTCTGATACCAAACTTGTCACAACCCAAAACGCAACATGTCGTGATGGCGCATATCATGATACTAGGCAAGCCGACAACTTAGACATACCAACACTTTCGAATTTAAAACATACCAAAAAAGTTTAAATAAGTGAAAATCACATAAAACTGGATAAAACTGTCACAACTTTATTCGGAACTTTCCCCAAAATCAGGGTGTCACTGAGTACATGAGCATTTATACAAATACAAAGTCAGATACACTCTCTAATAAGAACAGAAACATAATAAGTAAACTGAGGGATAGGGAGGGGAGTCAAGATCTGCGGACACTAAGGCAACTACCTCGATAGTCTCCGAACAGCTGAAAACTTGAATCAACAACCACCGTGCACAGAAGCACCTGGATCTACACATGAAGTGCAGGGTGTAGCGTGAGTACAACCAACTCAATAAGTGACAAATCTAATCTTTGGACCGAAATTAGTGACGAGCTCGATCATTACATCCCACATACAGAATTAACAGTATGGAAATATACGGAAAATATGACACAATATCTCAGAAATTCAAAATCTGCAGGTAACGATACAAAAATTAGACATGCTTCCACGTTTAGCAATTAAACATAGAACATATAAATATGACAAGTCTAAATGATATGAGGAATATGACTACATGCCAATACGCATATCGTATGTGATGAAACACAATGAATGCCTCGCGTACTCATACTATCGGAATACTCAACCTTACTGTCTTAATTCTCACTCATCACACTCAATCACTCAACATTGTAGAGGGCAGATCCAACTTAGGGAAGATCCGGTTCAGAGCACATCTAGCCCAAATGCAGATAAATCCAGCACAAATCTAGCCCAACGCAAATAAATCAATAGCGATTGTGCTCACTGCAGGTGTGCAGACTCTAGAGGGGCAGATCCAGCCCAAGCGCTATAATAAGCCAAATAGTGGAATGAATCAATAAAGCTTGTTGTGGCGTGCAACCCTGATCCCATAATCCGCATCTGCGGAGACCCTGCCACATCTCCGGGCTCGCAGATGCGGAAAATCTTTCGCACCTGTGACCACTGGCCAAACTTTAGGCCCATACATGCGATCCCCTGTTCGCTTTTGCGAGCTCGCACCTGCAATCAAAACCCTGCATGTGCGATTGCACCTAACCATGTGCTCTTCAGCAGTCCTTTAATTCCAAACTTTGATCCGTTAACCATATGAACTCCACCTGAGGCCCCCGAGACCTCAACTAAACATACCAACAAGTCCTAGAACGTGATACAAACTTAAGAGAGGACTTAAATCACATCAATTAACATCAAAAACACGAATCGAACCTCAATTCAAGCCTAATGAAAATTAGGAAATTCCAACTTCTACAATCGATGTCGAAACCTTTCAAATCAAGTTCGATTGACCTCATAAATGACACAATGAACTTACTCCTACTCCCGGAACCAAAATCCAAGCCCATAAACCACAAAGTCAACTCCTGATCAAATTTCTCAATGTTTAAAACTTCTAATTTTCCATCTTTCGTCATTTCAAGCCTAAATTCGAAATCACCCAATGGAATTATCGGAACCATCAAAATGCCATTCCTGAGTCATTTACACATAAGACAACATCCGGCCAACCTTTTCAACTTAAGCTTCAAACCTTAAGACTAAGTATCACGACACAAATTGCGCTGTGGTCGTGATGGCGCCCAACACTGGGGTCAGGCAAGCCAACACCTATCTACTAGTGAGGTTACTTTACATGTTTAAGTGATTAAAATCTCTTTCGGGTTTTTAAGGTAAGAAATTCATTAAAAACAACATTTGAACGTAAGCACGTGAGATTATGTAATTCAAAGGTATTCCCAGCACATACAACTCCGAAAAATACCAGGAAAAAACTACAAAGTGTGCAAGAACCTAGTGTCACAAGTAAACAGGCGACTCAAAAAATCTACAAAATGCTGCTAATAAATGCACTACTGTCTGAAAGGTAATAGACAATAATATCCCAAAACTATAAGCAGAGGACTCCACAGTGCTGCCGAGATCGCCAAGGGAAGCAGCTCACCGTGTAGTCAGCCGAATAGAAACTGTCAACGATGACCACCGCAATAGTGACCGGATGCAACTGCCTCAGAACCTTTACAATTAAGTAGAGAAGAGTAGCTTGAGTACATATATTTGAATATGTACCTAGTGAGTATCCCGTCTAAACTCGAAAGGTAGTGACGAGAAGTAGACGTATTACTCACTAGGTCAATAACAATAATATATTGCAACAAGATTAAACATGAGCAAATAATTATGGAAAACGGGTAGACATGAAGCAGTCAAGTATAAAAGTAAAATCTTCCTTTCAATATAAGACAACAATAGTAAATAGAATCCTCGAGTTTCCTTCCAGACCAAACAATTTAAATAACGATAATTTATGATAAAAGCTCTCAGACAGATAAATAGCATGTAATATGCCGAAGCGTCGCAATAATTTAAATGTGCACTGCCGAGGGTCGACAGCCCAAACCATAGATGCATCTATTACTCCGCTCACGAATCGATCATGTGACGCGCTTAACATAATATAAGGCTACCCCGCTCACGAATCATACATGTGACTCGGGTGCTCGTAACATACACATAAACATTAGGAAAGCCTTAAGAGAAATTCCGGTGCATGATTGGAAATATAGAATCAACATTTAAATTTACAAAATACCCACTATTATTTCCATATCAACTTCAAGGATACCAACCAACCGAAGGTACATGAAGGTATACAGGCAAGACATGTAAAAGCATGCTTGTGAATCCTAAAACTACCCAACATAACATAATAGTTGCTACGCATGGACTCTCGTCACTTGGTGCATACGTAGCCCCCGAAAATAAGGACATTCAGTCAATCAAAATTACCTATGGGGACAATTCCCTCTTACAAGGTTGGAAACGAGACTCACCTCGCGTAGAACCTACTCATCGGGTCAAGAAAGAGCTCGAAACTCCAAACTCGTCGCCCAAGGACTCAGAACTAACCAAATATTATTTAAATACATCTATATACGTTCAAAAGTATGAAATTCTACTACTAATTAGGCTAATTCACCATTCTTGAAGAAATCCCAAAATACACCCCCGGGCCACATGCTCGGATTCCGGAATTTTTCGAAGAAAACACTCACCCATAGCCTAAGGATCATTTTTATATAAATTTCATAAGATTTCATGGTGAAAAAGTGGTGAAATTCCCCTAAATTCATAAACCCTAGGTTTCCACTCTAACCCCTTTAATTCCACTAATTAGATGTTAATCTACCTAGGTTTGGGTGTAATAAACTAACATTTAATTGAAAAATACTTACCTCTTAGCAACTAGGCCGAACACCCTCTTGGAAGCTCTCAAAATCGCCTATGGTGGGGAAGAAAATGGTGAAAAGTAGAAGAAACCCGTATTAAATGAATCACTGCTTTCAGTGATTCTCGCACCTGCGGTCATTGGACCGCACCTGCGGCCAAATGGACGCACCTGCGATGAAGGCCAAGGGGGCCTGGGACTGCACATGCGAAGGGGTTCCCGCACCAGCGGGTCCGCGCCTGCGGACAAGCCTTGCACTTGCAAGGTCGCGCCTGCGAGAGAGATTCGCTGCTGCGGAAATTGGCCAGCCTTACCCTGGGTCGCACCTGCGATGGTTTGACCGCAGGGGCAGTATCGCACCTGCGACCTGGGCAACCGCACCTGCGGTCACACCATATCTGGTGCACCAGCAGCTGAAGCTGCTTGTTTTTTGCCCTGATTGGGGTCCGAGAGGCCCCTGGGCCCACCCGAGCCCCCGTGCAATAATACCAACAAGTCCTAAATCCTATTACGGACTCGCTCGAGCCTTCGGAACCCTCAAAACAGCGTTAAACCTCAAAATCACCCCTCAAAACCCCTAGAATGAAACTTAGAAATTTCAAGTTTTAAAATTCGGTTTCAATGCGCCGAACCGACCTACACTACTCGGAATAACACCAAACTTTACAGGCAACACATAATAATCATATTTCACATGTCCCAGGCTCCGGAACCATAATACGGGCCCGGTAACAAAGCTTTCACATTAATTATCATTTTCAAAAACCTTACTATTTTTCAGAAAACAATTTTCTTTAAAAATTCATTTCTCGGCCTTGGGGCCCCGGAATTTGATTCCGGGCACACGCCCAAGTCCCATATTTTCCTACGGACCCTTCGGGACCATCAAACCACGGGTCTGGGTCCGTTTACCAAAAATGTTGACCAAAGTCAACTTTAGTCAATTAATTATTAGAATTTTAGTTTTTCATCAAGTTTTCACATAGAAGCTTCCCGGCTACACTCCTGGGCTGTGCATGCATATCAAGGTGAGATTAGCGGAGGCTTTTAGAGCCTCGGAACGCAGATTTAGCTAGATTAGCACCGGATGACCGTTTGGGTCATCACAATCTCCACCTCTTAAACAAACATTCATCCTCGAACGTACATAGATATGTACCTGAGTCTGGGAAAAGATGGGGATAGCGGCTCCGCATGTCCTCCTCGGACTCCCAAGTCGCCTCCTCAACTGGCTGGCCCCGCCACTGGACCTTCATGGCAGAAATTCTCTTAGATCTCAACTGGCGATCCTTTCTGTCAATGATAGCAATTGGCTCCTCCTCGTAGCCTAATCTCTCATCTAACTTAATAGTGCTGAAATCCACCACGTGAGAGAAGTCGGGGTGATACCTCCGGAGCATGGACACATGGAAGACCGGATGAACTCCAGATAAGTGGGGAGGCAAGGCAAGCTCATAAGCAACCTCTCCTACACGCCGCAACACCTCAAAAGGACCTATAAACCTCGGACTCAGCTTGCCCTTCTTCCCAAACCTCATAATGCCTTTCATAGGCGATACCTTCAACAGAACCTTGTCCCCCTCCATAAATTATACATCGCGAGCCCTCTGATCTGCATAGCTCTTCTGTATGGACTGTTTTGTGCGAAGCCTCTCCTGAATCAACTTCACCTTCTCGAAGGCATCTCTCACCAGGTCCGTGTCATATAACTTAGCCTCTCCAGGCTCAAACCACCCGATGGGAGAACGACATCGCCGACCATACAAAGCCTCAAATGGAGCCATCTCAATGTTGGCCTGATAACTGTTATTATAAGCAAACTCGGCCAAAGGAAAGAACTGGTCCCACTGACCTCCAAAGTCAATCACACATGCCCTGAGCATGTCCTCCAATATCTGAACTATACACTCTGAATGATCGTCGGTCTAAGGGTGAAAAGTTTTGCTGAGATCTATCGGAGTGCCCATCTCTCGGTGCAAAGCTCTCCAGAAGTGCGAGGTGAATTGAGGACCTCGGTCTAATATAATGGACACCGGTACACCGTGCAACCGGAATATCTCCCGAATATAGATCTGGGCTAG
Organism: Nicotiana undulata; assembly: GCA_005239495.1. NCBI lineage: Eukaryota > Viridiplantae > Streptophyta > Magnoliopsida > Solanales > Solanaceae > Nicotiana > Nicotiana undulata. Next base: position 17,894 of record ML286749.1, read on the forward strand.
CCTCTCAGATGTATAAGTAGTAGCCATTGGAATGAAATGCGCCGATTTGGTCAACCTATCCACAATTTCCCAAACCGCGTCAACCTTCCGTAAAGTCTGAGGTAACCCAACTACCAAGTCCATGGTAATGCGCTCCCACTTCCACTTAGGAATGGGCATCTGCTGAAGTAGGCCACCCGGCCTCTGGTGCTCATACTTCACCTGCTGACAATTAAGGCACCTAGCCACGAACTCCACGATGTCTCTCTTCATCCGCCTCCACCAGTAATGCTGCCTCAAATCATGGTACATCTTCGTAGCACCCGGGTGGATAGAATATCGCGAGCTGTGTTCCTCCTCAAGTATCCTCTGCCTCAAGCCATCAACATTGGGCACACACAAACTACCTTGGAGCCTCAGAACACCATCCTCGCTAATAGTAATCTCCTTGGCACCACCCTGAACCACTGTATCCCGGAGCTGAACCAAGCGTTGATCGTCATACTACCGAGCCTTAATCTCCCCCAATAATGAAGACTGAGTAACCACATGTGCTAGAATCCGATGAGGCTCCGAAAGATCTAATCTCACCAGACGGTTAGCCAAAGACTAAATGTCCAAGGCTAGAGGCCTCTCCACAACTGTAATGTAAGCCAAACTACCCATACTCTCTGCCTTCCTACTCAAGGCATTTGCCACTTTCGCCTTGCCTGGATGATAAAGGATGGTGATGTCATAATCCTTCAGCAACTCAAGCCACATGCACTGCCTCAAGTTAAGATCCCTCTGCTTGAACAGGTGTTGCAAGCTGTGGTGATCTATATAAACCTCACAAGACACCCCATATAAATAATGCCTCCAAATCTTAAGAGCATGAACAATCGCTGACAACTCTAGATCGTGCACTAGATAATTCTTCTCATGAACCTTCAGCTGGCGCGAAGCATAGGCAATAACTCTCCCTTCCTGCATCAACACACACCCCAAACCAATGCGTGAAGCGTCGCAATACACTGTATACATCCCAGAACCTAAGGGTAATACCAAAATCGGTGCTGAAAGTCAAAGTCGTCTTGGGCTTCTGAAAGCTCGCCTCATGCTCGTCTGACCACTGAATTGAGGCATTCTTCTAAGTCAATCTGGTTAGTGGGGCTGCAATGGATGAAAAGCCCTCCACAAATCGTCGGTAATAGCCTGCTAGACCCAAGAAACTCCTTATCTCAGTAGCTGAAGTAGGACGTGGCCAACTCTGAACCGCCTCAATCTTCTTAGGATCAACCTTAATACCCTCTCCGGATACAACATGACCCAAGAATGCCACGAAATCTAACCAAAACTCACACTTGGAGAACTTAGCATATAGCTTCCGTTCTCGCAAGGTCCTGAGCACAACTCTCAAATGCTGCTCGTGCTCTCCCAGGCTACGTGAATAAATCAGAATGTCATCAATGAAGACGATGACAAAAGAATCAATGTACGGCCTGAACACCATGTTCATCAAGTCCATAAATGCAGCAGGGGCATTAGTCAAGGCAAAGTACATCACCAAGAACTCATAGTGGCCATATCTCGTACGAAAAGTTGTCTTCAGGACATCAGAAGCCTGAATCTTCAACTGGTGGTACCCCGATCTCAAATCAATCTTAGAAAACACCCTGGCACCCTGCAACTGGTCAAAAAAATCATCAATGCGCAGCAATGGATACTTGTTCCTGATGGTGACTTTGTTCAACTGGCGGTAATCAATGCACATCCGCATAGACCCATCTTTCTTCTTCACGAATAGAACTGGAGCACCCCGCGGCGATACACTCATCCTGATGAACCCCTTAGCCAACAATTCCTCAAGCTTCTCCTTCAACTCCTTCAACTCCATAGGAGCCATACAATACGGGGGAATGGAAATAGGTTGGGTATCTGGAGCTAAGTCAATGCAAAAATCAATATCACGATCTGGAGGCATGCCTGGAAGATCTGAAGGGAATATATCTGCAAACTCTCGAACCACGGGCACTGAATGAATAGTCGGAGGCTCGGCGATGGTGTCCCGCACATAAGCAATATACGCCAAACAACCTTTCTCGACCATATGTCGAGCCTTCAGGAAGGAAATAACTCTGCTGGCTGCGCTGACTGAGGAACCTCTCCACTCCAGCCTGGGCAACTCGGGCATGGACAATGTAACCGTCTTGGCGTGGCAATCCAAGATGGCATGGTGAGGAGATAGCCAATCCATCCCCAGGATAATCTCAAAGTCAACCATGTCGAGCAATAGAAGGTCCGCTCTAGTCTCGCCCACAAAATGGGATCACACAAGACCGGTAGACTCGGTCTACCACTACAGAATCACCCACGGGGGTGGATACATATATAGGAGAAGCCAAAGACTCATGAGGAACATCCAGAAAGCAAGCAAATAAGGCTGACACATATGAATAGGTAGATCCTGGATCAAATAGTACTGATGCCTCTCTACCACATACTGAAATAATACATGTGATCACGACATCTGAGGCCACTGCATCTTCTCGGGCCGGTATAGCATAAAATCTGGCTGGAGTACCTGAAGACTGGCCACCGCTGGACGGAATAGGAGCTAGTTGAGCTCCTCCTGCCTGGCCTCAACCTCTGGGATGACCTCTACCCGTCTGCTCTCTACCTCTAGGTGGACGAGGCGCCTGTGCTGAGTATGTAGGCTGATAACTCTGCTGGACGGCCTTACCCCGAAGTCTGGGGCAAGCCCTCCTCATATGAACTGAATCCCCACACTCAAAGCATCTCACTGGAGTCATACCCTGCTGCCCTGAAGGAGGAGGACCCTGAATAGCGTGGGAACGGTTGGAAACCTCTGGCATAGCACTGAAATAGGAGCTAGGAGGACCCTGATGACCTGAATACCCACCTGAGGAACCCTGAATGGCTGGAAGGCGGTAAGAACTCTCCGGCATGGCACTAAAGTATGGTCTCGCTGGAGCACCGCGAGAAGGTGGTGGTGGATCTGAATATGGAGGCCTGCTGGGCTGACCTATACCCCTAGCTGGGGTACCTCTGAAGTCTCCAAAAAATCTATCTCTCCTGTCCTGCTGACTCTGCTCCCTGCTCCTAGACCGGTAACCCTCAATCCGGCGAGATATCTCAACCACGAGCTGATAAGAAGTACCCATATCCACCTCTCAAACCATGTTGGCCCTAATACCAGAATGTAACCCTACTATGAACCTCCGCACCCTCTCAGCATCAGTAGGAACAATCATGAGGGCATGGCGGGACAACTCCGAAAATCTGGCCTCATAGTCGGTCACGGACATCTGGCCCTGCTCCAGCTGCTCAAGATGATAACGCAGCTCTTCCCTCTTAGAGGGTGGAATATACATGTCCAAGAATAGCTGAGTAAACTGCTCCCAAGTGATCGAAGGTGAAACTGCTGGCCTACCAAGGATGTAAGACTGCCACCATCTACGGGCTCTACCATCAAGCTGGAAAGTAGTGAAATCAACCCCATGGGACTCCAGAATCCTCATGTTGTGCAGTATGTCCCTGCACCTATCAATGAAGTCCTGAGCATCCTCACCCCTCTCACCTCCAAAGGTCAGAGGGTGCAATCGGGTCCATCTGTCAAGTAGCTTCTGCGGATCGCCGTCCGCATCCGGTCTGAGCTCAGGGGCTGCTGGTTGTGCCCCACCCACTGGTAATGTGTCCGGGGTCTGATATAGTGCCGCTGCATGACCTGTGGCCTGAGCAGTAGGGGTCTGAACTCCCCTTCCTGCTTGAGAGGTGGTAGGATCCGCTGGAAATAATCCAGCCTGAGTCATAGTATCCATGAACCGCATCATACGGCCCATGACCTCCTGAAAGCCTAGGGCAGTCATAAAATCTGCTGGGGCAGGATCTGCTGGGGGCACCTCATCCTGCTACTCAATAACTGGATCCTCTAGGGGCACTAATGGAGCAACTCTGGGATGCCCTCGTCCCCCATGTCGGGCCGGTGCCCTCCCCCGACCTCTACCTCGGACGGCGGGGGTAGCGGCATCTCTCGGGTCAGGGATAACAGCTGCACGAGTCCTCACCATCTGTGAGAGAATAGAAGAATGAAACTTAGTAACCGTTGACTGCACGATAAAATAGAAATAAAGAGAGGTTTCTTAACACCCTACAGCCTCTCGAAGATAAATACAGATGTCTCTGTATCGATCCGCAAGACTCTACTAGGTTTTCCTGTGACCTGTGAGACCTACATGAACCTAGCGCTCTGATACCATGTTGTCACAACCCAAATTCCGTTGTGGTCGTGATGGCGCCCAACACCGGGGTCAGGCAAGCCAACACCAATCTACTAGTGAGGTTACTTTACATGTTTAAGTGATTAAAATCTCTTTCGGGTTTTTAAGGTAAGAAATTCATTAAAAACAATATTTAAACGTAAGCACGTGAGATTATGTAATTCAAAGGTATTCCCAACACATACAACTCCGAAAAATACCAGGAAAAAACTATAAAGTGTGCAAGAACCTAGTGTCACAAGTCAACAGGCGACTGGAAAAATCTACAAAATGCTGCTAATAAATGCACTACTGTCTGAAAGGTAATAGACAATAATATCCCAAAACTATAAGCAGAGGACTCCACAGTGCTGCCGAGATCGCCAAGGGAAGCAGCTCACCGTGCAGTCAGCCGAATAGAAACTGTCAACGATGACCACCGCAATAGTGACCGGATGCAACTGCCTCAGAACCTTTACAATTAAGTACAGAAGAGTAGCTTGAGTACATATATTTGAATATGTACCTAGTGAGTATCCCGTCTAAACTCGAAAGGTAGTGACGAGAAGTGGACGTATTACTCACTAGGTCAATAATAATAATATATTGCAACAAGATTAAACAGGAGCAAATAATTATGGAAAACGGGTAGACATGGAGCAGTCAAGTATAAAAGTAAAATCTTCCTTTCAATATCAGACAACAATAGTAAATAGAATCCTCGAGTTTCCTTCCAGACCAAACAATTTAAATAAGGATAATTTATGATAAAAGCTCTCAGACAAATAAATAGCATGTAATATGCCGAATCGTCGCAATAATTTAAATGTGCACTGCCGAGGGTCGACGGCCCGAACCATAGATTTATCTATTACTCCGCTCACGAATCGATCATGTGACGCGGTTAACATAATATAAGTCTACCCCACTCACGAATCATACATGTGACTCGGGTGCTCGTAACATACACATAATCATTAGGAAAGCCTTAAGAGAAATTCCGGTGCATGATTGGAAATATAGAATCAACATTTAAATTTACAAAAAACCCGCTATTAATTCCATATCAACTTCAGGGATACCAACCAACCGAAGGTACATGAAGGTATACAGGCAAGACACGTAAAAGCATGCTTGTGAATCCTAAAACTACCCAACATAACATAATATTTGTTACGCACGGACTCTCTTCACTTGGTGCGTACGTAGCCCCCGCAAATAAGGACATTCAGTCAATCACAATTACCTATGGGGACAATTCCCTCTTACAAGGTTGGAAAGGAGACTCACCTCGCGTAAAACCTACTCCTCGGGTCAAGAAAGTGCCAGAAACTCCAAACTCGTCGCCCAAGGACTCAGAACTAACCAAATATTAATTAAATACATCAATATACGTTCAAAAGTTTGAAATTCTACTACTAATTAGGCTAATTCACCATTCTTGAAGAAATCCCAAAATACACCCCCGGGCCCACATGTTCGGATTCCGGAATTTTTCGAAGAATCATTTTTATATAAATTTCATAAGATTTCATGGTGAAAAAGTGGTGAAATTCCCCTAAATTCATAAGCTCTAGGTTTTCACTCTAACCCCTTTAATTCCACTATTAAGATGTTAATCTACCTAGGTTTGGGTGTAATAAACTAACGTTTAATTGAAAAATACTTACCTCTTAGCAACTAGGCCGAACACCCTCTTGGAAGCTCTCAAAATCGCCTATGGTGGGGAAGAAAATGGTGAAAAGAAGAAGAAACCCGTATTAAATGAATCACTGCTTTTAGTGATTCTCGCACCTGTGGTCATTGGGCACCTGCGGCCAAATGGTCGCACCTGTGATGAAGGCCTTGGGGCTTGGGACCGCACCTGCGAAGGGGTTCCCGCACAAGCGGGTCCGCGCATGCGAACAAACCTCGCACCTGCGAGGTCGCGCCTCCGAGAGAGAGTCCGCTCCTGCGGAAATTGGCCAGCCTTCCCCTGGGTCGCACCTGCGATGGTTTGACCGCAGGGGCGGTATCGCACCTGCGACCTGGGCAACCGCACTTGCGGTCACACCAGATCTGGTACACCAATAGCTGAAGCTGTTGGTTTTTGGCCCTGATTGGGGTCCGGGAGGCCCCTGGGCCCACCCGAGCCCCCGTGCAATAATACCAACAAGTCCTAAATCCTATTACGGACTCGCTCGAGCCTTCGGAACCCTTAAAACAGCGTTAAAACTCAAAATCACCCCTCAAAACCCCTAAATCAAACTTAGAAATTTCAAGTTTTAAAATTCGGTTTCAATGCGCCGAACCGACCTACACTACTCAGAATAACACCAAATTTTACAGGCAACACATAATAATCATATTTAACTTGTCCCGGGCTCCGGAACAATAATACGGGCCCGGTAACAAAGCTTTCACATTAATTATCATTTTCAAAAATCTTACTTTTTTTCAGAAAATAATTTTCTTTAAAAATTCATTTCTCGGCCTTGGGACCCCGGAATTTGATTCCGGGCACACGCCCAAGTCCCATATTTTCCTACGGACCCTCCGGGACCGTCAAATCACGGGTCCGGGTCCGTTTACCAAAAATGTTGACCAAAGTCAACTTTAGTCAATTAATTATTAGAATTTCAGTTTTTCATCAAATTTTCACATAGAAGCTTCCCGGCTATACGCCCGGGCTGCGCACGCATATCGAGGTGAGATTAGCGGAGGCTTTCAGAGCCTCGAAACGCAGATTTAGCTACATTAGTGCCGGATGACCATTTGGGTCATCACACTAAGTGTCCCAACTCATTCCGAAATATCCCCGGAACCGAATCAACTACCCCGGCAAGTCATAAAATAAGCAGTAAATGGGAAAACGAGGCTATAACACTCAAAACAATTGGCCAGGTCGTTACAAGTATGTGAGATGAATAGTGAGTGAGAGTAATATCGTAGTGAGATGTTTAAAATAAAGAGTGTTATTTCTTTTGAAGTTGTAGTAGTCTCTTGACACTACCAAGTTGTAATATTATATTTGTATTATATTTTTCCGCTCGGGTATTATATTTTACCCCATTAAATAATTTAGTGTCATTTGTTACTCTCTTGTGTTATTGTGTTTTGCCACATATATTATTCCTGGTGAGAATATTATTTTCCCAGCAATTGGTGCATGTTAGTCTCCCCCTTTCCATTGCGTCAATGACAATGATCTCCGGTCGTACTTAAGCACAATTCACATCAAACTTTTAGTGGATCATGTTGCAGGATTTCGCTTGTTTAATCAAATGTGCTTAATTTCAGTTTCTTACTCGTCCGCAAATGTGTCTCATCTTCTTCTTCCTGCAACTTATAATAGTGTAGGATTTGTTTAAAATTTTAAAAGATGCATAGGAACTGCAGTGCAACGCATCTCAACGACAGTGAACAAATGGGTCGAGTTTATTCAACATTCTTTTCTCTGTTGTGATGGTACAACCTCGCAAATGTAGTTCTTCCAATCTAATTAAACATCTTGTTATCAGGGACTGAAATCTATAATGTTGAAACTCTCAAGATATCAATTGTTTCATATTATATTCATAATTATCATGTTGACATGCATATACCAACCATGCACAGGTGCCAAGTGAAACTCTAAATACTAAATGCAGTTCGAGCTATCAATGGAACGTGAAAAAACCAAATCCGTCTTATTCAAACTCCAAAGGGCATGGCATGCATCTTGTGTCCAAGACGACCAAGGAAACAACATTGAACCGAAAGAAAGAAAAAAAAACAAAAAAGAAAACAATAATACTAAGATTGCCTCCTACCTTTCATGCCAAAACTTGACTAGCCCAACTAGCTAGCATTTCAACTAAACTAAACTAAACTAATCAAAACTCATGATCATGTCATTGCCAAAGCTCCCTATCATCTTTTCAAACTTGACCATCTTCTTCCTCTCCGGCTCTGTTGCCTTGTAATGATGAGGAGAAGCCGGTGACGATGATGGCAAGATGACTTGTTCAGTTTGAGCATTGGTAATCCTCTTAAGTCTCTTCTCACTTAAACCAAATGCAGCTGCAAATTCTGGCCCTCTCAAGCTCTGCATCAATGAGTTCTTACCCACCAAGAACTGCTGATGGTTTCTCCTTGCTGATGTAGTGAAGCCGAAGAACTCGAACGGGCCATTTGTTGAAGCAATTTGACAGAAAGGGAAATATCGTGGCACCCAAAAAACATCCCCTTCTCGTACTCTAGCGTTCATGGCTAAAGTTCCATTTGGATACACAATTTGGACTCTGCCAGTACCTTTCAAAACTATTCCGTACTCTATTGCTGTTGGATTAACATGAGGTGCCATCATGGATCCCTACATTAACCAACAAACTTCGATAAAACATGTAAGCAAGAAAGAAAAGCAACATACTATTACAATGCATATTGGACCATGTCAACTAAGATTTGCTTTCACAATAGGAGATTTGAGATTTTCATTTATCAAAGATCACCATTTGCCTTAGGCCAATCTACGATTTTTTAGCAGTGAGTGCACTGCACTACCATGCTTGAGTTATATATAACTCAAGCAAATCGAAGGTAAAGGGAGTACTCGCATCTGTCTTCATTATGCACCACCCACACCCATGCACTCCGCTAGCCACTTGCAAGATTAAGGCTAAAGAAAAACAAGAGAAGGAAACGAAAAACAAAATTTTCTATGAAAAATATGAGTTCATTTCATGTATGATCAATAAGCTTGAATAAAGAGAGGATCCTTACCGAAGATAGATTGACAAGATAAACGCCATTTCCAGATATCTTTAGAGGAGAATAATTAGACTCATCCAACTTCTTGCTCCATCCATAGTCGTTCTTAAAATCAGGCTTCCTGTTGTAGAGATTATACGCTGATGGAGCTTTATGATTTACGCTCTCGACAACGTCTTCCCTGTTTAACAAAGTAAGTAAAAATTTTCTAAATGACCATGTCGATTCCTCCTCCTTGGAGATAGTTTCTTTCTCAAAATTCGCAATCTTCTTCAAGTGAGCTAGTCTCTTGTGGGGTTCTTGGGCCAAGAATGTGGACCAAATGTGTGCGTGACGAGAGCCAGACAAATGCACGATTGGCCCGGAAGATTGCCTTGTCAAGAACGTGCTTAATTCTGCTCTAGAGACCTGCAGTTATACAATATTAATCTTGAATCAGTTTTTTTCTTCCACTGACAAATGTAGCAAGAAAAGGTAAATTACTTGAATACTTACATTAAGAGCAGTTGATAACGTGGTATGATCGAATCCAGCAAGTATAGATGTAGGATAAATTCCACCACCAATGAAGAAAGACTGCAAAATAGTTACATGAGTTACAACAAAATTTTGGGGGGAAAAGGACTATAAACGTAAGACAAGAAATGGACTACAAGACCGAGTTTTGAGAAATTGGCTTAGGGTACCTGGAATGCATGCCATCCCATGGATTCTGAGGTAACATCAATACTGCAAATAATGTTAAGTCTGTGGTTTTCAACTCTATTCTCCAAATAGAAAGCTGATCCAGCAGGAATTGTGTACACATCTCCAGGCTTCAAACTCCTTTCTGCTAATTCATCCCTGTAGATGTGTCCAACTCTTGCTTCCCCTGTATTCAATTCATCGAAATTGAACATTCTAGCTTACTAAGCAAAGGATTTAACCTAAATACACCGATATTATATATAAAACATTTGATGTTATTTTAACATATTGTAGCAGGCTTATTTTTCGGGAACTTTTTTTAAAAATAAATTACTTGTAGTTATGTTTTATGTGATCTGATAGCGTAAAAAGTCTAGATCACTGTCGAAGGTAAAGTGAAAAAATTAAGTTTACCATGGTGAACAAAGAGGAGAAGATCGGAATCAAGGTACTGAGGGATGAAGAGGCTATTCGGTTCCATAGAGATGAAACCAATATGCATTGGACTATGAAAAGATGTTCCTCTGCGATATCCACCTTTTACCAATTTCATGACCCCTGCTTCAGTTTTCACTACATCATGTAAGTGACGTAGCAAAAACCATTTTTCTCCTTGTGTTCTTTGCTCACTTTCTTCTCCCTCTTCTCTTTCTCTCCAATGCCCACCAACAGAGGCCACTAGTGCAGAGAAAAGTACCAGCACTAATAGCAGTAGACTCTTTCTCTTTCCCATATTTCAACTCGTAATAAAAAAGCAAGTTTCTTTTATCCGTTTTGGTTCACTTGTGACTGAGGTGCACAGTTTGTAACTATTTATATTGAGAGAATGGTGAGATTTTAGGGTAGCTATTGCCAACCGTGCAAGATTTCTAGGCATTTTCGGTACACTAAACGTTGAGATCCTGAAAAATATATGGAGAACCAATGAAAAGTTGTTTTTACTCTAAGTTTGTCAACAGAAACCAAATGATGTAGCAGCAAAATTGCAACTTGATGACCACTTCAAAGGACTAATCTAGCGCAATAAAAGAAAGGATTTAAACACACTAATTTTAATAAATTAATAAACATGCTAATTTTTCTTACACATTAATTTTGGGTGAAACAAAGCTTAAAGAGTTGACCTGACTCAACTCAGTTACTATTATTAATTTAATACCAAAAAAGTTTAGTTGTTGATCAGACTAATAGGTGACGCCTGTGCCGTGTCCTACCTTAGACCATTCTAAACTCGGCAGCTGGTTTCTTATACTTTCTGTAAGCACAGTAAATGGATATGGCGCAAAATAGCAGCTGCAGGAAGAGGCCTAATATTCTTATCACCGGAGCTCCGGGCACAGGGAAGACGACTACGGCGTCTGCTTTGGCGGAGGTGACGCAACTCCGTCACATCAACGTCGGCGACTTTGCAAATGAGAAATACTTGACCAACGGCTGGGATGATACCTTCGACTGCTACTACATCAACGAAGACCTCGTAAGTCTTAAACATTCTTCTGCCAAAAGGAACCAAAAATCTTGACTGGTCAAACTGATCTACGGTCTAAGGTTTCCAATTTTTCATGTTTGATTGATTTAAATATTTTTTCAAAATATTTCTTCTCAAAATCATTTCACGCCAGTTGTTTCCCTATCAAGAGAATGTTTAAATATTTTTTTAGAACTCTTTTTCAACAATCTTACCCTATTCCCCGTCTCACTAACCCACCTCCACCTCCACCTACCAACCCCATCTCCCACCCCCTCTCCCGCCCAATCCAACATGGGGACTTGAGTGAGGTGAGGTGAGTAGAGTAGAATAACAAATTTATTTTTCTAAATTATATTTTACACTTTCTAATCAAACACTTGAAAATATTTTCTGAAACATGTTTTCCACACCAACCAAAAAAATAATAAATAAGTGATAAAACAGTTTATTTGCCATGGAAAATATTTTCATTCGTACCAAACACACCCTATTTAGGTAAATTTATTTGTTTTAAAAATTTATCTATATTTTTCTTTAATCTAAAAAAGTTTAATACTGCATAGAGATTATAGTGGAAGTTGCAGACTTAACGAACACGAACAGTTAAAGCTTGTGCTGTGGTATTAATTTGAATTTTGTTTAAGTTGTGCTATTCAAAGCACTAACATATTCAGTATCGAAATAAAATGGACCTGTTGAGCCTAATGGATATAGTGTATTCATATAGCCAATATCAGCTAATTTCGAATTAAAGTATAGTTGATTGATTAATTGATTGTACTCTTCAAACTGAAAATTTTCGTTATTAGCCAATATCATAGCTGCTTTCCTGCCGATTGCTATTTTAAGTTATATTATGACTTGTTTATGCAATCTTGTTCGGCTTTATGGACATGGTTTTTCTTGTCATATAATCAAGCAATTCTAACAGAATTTATACCGAACATTCTTTTCTCTTGCATCTCAAATTTGTTGTCATCCATCTTGAAAATTGTTAGGATTTTGCCCTAAATTTCTAATTCTATTAGGACTTTTTTTTCTTGAAGTATCTCTACTTCTCACAAACACACAAAACAACAAAAGCATCCACAATGTAGTCATTAAAGAGTTTTGTTTAGGGGGAGATTTTTCTCTCGATAGTTTTTCTTCTTTTATATTAGTTTTATCAAATGTAGATCAATTGATCAAACCATTATAAACTATTATGCTTAGTTTAGTATATTTTTCTTTTGTTGTCATGATTTATCGTCCACCAAGCTTTGTATTGTTAGATTCCGCATGCACCATGTTATTTTGATCCCTAACAAGTGGTATCAGAGCAAGTGGTTCAGAGTCAATGGTTGAACGAGGTTGAAGACAAATTCAATGCGTGGTTAGATCAAAACGAATATGAATATTTATTCAACATGCTACATGTGGAGATAAATTTACAATCACAATCGTATTCAAAACGCTTGTTGCTGCATCTTTATTGGAATAAAACTCTTTCCAACCCATATTTTGGCCGCTTTTAACCAATGTCAGTTTAAGTCATGCCTACTTGCAACACATGAGTTCCAATGCCAGTTTTAACACATGCTTCTTGTTAATGCATGAGCTTCTTTTACCCCATGTTTATTCTTAACACGTGGGCTCCTTTTAACCCATACTTGGGCTTCTTTTAACCAATACCAAGATTTTCAACCTATACCGATTTTTAATCATGGCAAGCAGCAGTGATGAAGATTATGTGAAGAAGATGAATCAACTTTGTCAAGGAAATTCAGGCCAAGGGGAGATTGTTAGGATTTTGCCCTGAATTTCTAATTCTATTAGGAATCTTTTTCTTGAAGGAATGGAAAAAGATTCCTAAAAGGATTAAATCTCCTAATATGTCTTATCCTCTTCTTGGAAGACAAGTTTTGCACATTTATAAATTAAGGATCTCTACTTCTCACAAACACACAAAACAACAAAAGCATCCACAATGTAGTCATTAAAGAGTTTTGTTTAGGGGGAGATTTTTCTCTCGATAGTTTTTCTTCTTTTATATTAGTTTTATCATATGTAGATCAATTGATCAAACCATTATAAACTATTATGCTTAGTTTAGTATATTTTTCTTTTATCGTCATGATTTATCGTCCACCAAGCTTTGTATTGTTAGTTTCCGCATGCACCATGTTATTTTGATCTCTAACAAAAATCTGTACTCAGCAATTGCTTTTCTTGATTTTATCCAGGTATGTGATAATCTTGAAAACTTGATGGAAGAAGGTGGAATTATAGTTGATCATCATGGATGTGACTTCTTTCCTGAACGTTGTTTTGATCGCGTAGTGGTGCTTCAAACTGACAATTTTTTCTTGTATGCCCGGTTCACTAAGAGGTACTCTATCATTTAATTCTTACCTTTTTTTATTTGTGTACATCTCTAGTGTTTCCCTATCTAATTTGTCTCACTGTTGGTTGTCCTAGAGGTTTAGGTCAAAAGCTTTCTGATAATACTGGATCTGAAATCTTTCAAGTTTTGGTGGAGGAAGCAAAACAGAGCTATCCAGAGGATATTGTGGTCATACTAAGAAGTGATTCTGTGGAGGATATTACCAAAAATGTGGAGACACTAACCACTTGGATTAGTAATTGGAGCCTTGTCTTATGATTAATGTATCTGAAGAGATGTAACATGGCATATTAAGTTACTTAACCGGGATCGAAGTTATGTTCTACGGTTTAACTATTTGGTTGAGGTTTCTTGTTCTCTTTCACATATATAAGAGCAGAAAATTGGGCGGGAGAATGCGTTTGTGTTACCCTTTCCTTGTGTTTACCTCGAAATATGAGTAACAATTAAATTTGTTAAGTGGTTATAAGGATACGCGATCCAATTCAATGCTAATTGATAAATAATGAAATAAGTAAATGAATTAAACAATTATATGAATCAAACTTGTGTGGTTATAAGCCGCCGACCTCGATCTAGATCATATTAGGGAATAGCTTGCCAAGAACAATAAGAATAGTATGAACGTTTCAAATGCAGTAAATAAAAGAGCTTTGTATTTAGCAATGTAAGTAAGAATTTAGAGCGTTCTGATTAATTGTGATAATGATGATCATACAAGTGAATAGGGTTCCCCTTTATATAGCGGAGGTGTTAAATAAGGAATGACTCTTATTACGGAAGTAAAATACATGATTGGGATTGTTAACCGTTAGTAGCTCTATCGGCCCCGAGATTCTCGTCGGGATTGGTGATTGAGTGCGGACATTGCTGGATTCAGTTGTAGTGGTGTCGATCTGGTCTGATCTCGATACCTCAACCTCCCTATTCGCTGAGCTCGAACATACTTCGATCCTAATTAAAATTGAGACATACCCCTCGAACCTTCAGGCTCGGATGTCTTCGATTTTTACCGTATACACCATGTTTAGTAGAAATGCAGGCTCAAGTACTATGCCCAATGAGTTATCTGATCAGTATTTGCCTTGATACTTTCATGTTACAGTTCCTAGTGGACCATGTTAAGCTCAGATGGGTTCTATTTTCCGTTGCTTAATTACAAACTAAAAAGCCAGGTCTTTTGTGTATTGACTGTTAAAGTTGTACAACATCAGTCCTATTTAGTGTTGACCAAGTCTGTAGCATAGTTAGTTTTTAGCTTTAAGTTGTTATTTTGTTATTGTTAGTTGCAGATATTTTTCCTAGTTTTTAGAGTTGCAGATTTCTTTTCCTAAAGTTTACGAGAGTTTGTTTAGTGGGATGACAGGTTCAAGTTAATTTATAAGCCTATATAACGCCATCAGTGAATTTAATAAACCATCCAACTATTTTCTTCTACATAAATTTCAATTCTACTTTCAGTTATTCTTTCTAATATTGAGCTTGCAATTCTATTATGATTCTTCATTTGGTATCAAGAGCCAACACAATGACTAATCTTCAAGTAGTTGGCAGAATCAAAAAGCTCAATAATCAGACTTAATTCTACTTCCAGTTATTCTTTCTAATATTGAGCTTGCAATTCTATTTTGATTCTTCATTTGGTATCAGAGCCAGCACAATGACTGATCTTCAAGTAGTTGGCGGAATCAAAAAGTTCAATAATCAGAATTACAATACATGGGCAACATGTATGATGTCTTATATGCAGGGCCAAGATCTTTGGGAAGTGGTTAGCGGAAGTGAAGTTACACAACCAGATACAGAGGATGGGAATGGAACCTTGCGGAAGTGGAGGATCAAAGCAGGCAAATCAATGTTTTCTCTCAAAACAACAATCGAAGAAGATGTGTTGGAGCATGTCTGTGATGCTAAAATGCCAAAAGAAGCATGGGACACACTTGCTGCACTTTTCTCAAAGAAGAATGACGCAAGGCTGCAACTTTCAGAGAATGAGCTTTTATCAACAACTCAACGTGATATGATGATTGCCCCGTAAGTAAAGTCGTTATGCCGTGAAATTTCAGATTTAGATTCAACGGCTCCAATTGGGGAAACCGGGATAAAAATAAAAATTATCCATGGTTTAAGGGCTAAATATAGAGGTTTTGTTGCTGTAGTACAATGATGGCCAAATCAACCATCTTTGGTGGAGTTCAAAAATTTGGTCGCTGGTCAAGAAACCATGGCGAAGCAAATGGTAGGAGCTTCGGTGAAGAGTGAAGAAGAAGCTCTCTACACCAACAAAACCAAGAACTTCAAGAAACATACTGCTGGTGGTTCTAAAAAGAGCAACTTTCATGGAGATGGAAATTTACGCTCAAGGGGAGCTTTGAAAAATCACGGGAAGAATAAAAGATTTGAAGGGAAGTGTTACTGTAACGACCCGATCGTTCGCCTCGGAAATTTAAGCTCCGTTTGGTGGTATAAGGTCAATAAGAGCTCCACATTGTGTATATCGACATGCGTGTGTGGTTACATTCAGTTACCAGATAATTCGGAGTCGAATTGGGAGAAATATTTCAGTTTAGGAAGCTTAAGTGATGAAAGTTGACCGAAGGTTTGACTTTTGTGTAAACGGCCTCAGAATGAGTTTTGGTTAATGCCAACAACTTCGTATGATGATCTTAGACTTAGGCGCGTGTCCGGAATTGGTTTTGGAGGTCCGTAGAGTGATTTGAGGTACTTTGGCGAAAGTTAGAATTTCGGCGATTTTGGTCGATAGGTGAAATTTTGATATCGGTCTCGGAATGGAATTCCGGGAATGGCTATAGGTCTGTTGTGTTATTTGTGATGTGTCTGCAAAATTTGGCGTCATTCCGGGTTGAATTGATAAGTTTCGATGCGAGTCTTGATATTTGAGGTTTTGGAAATTCATAAGTTTGATTTTTGGTTTGATTCGTCGTTTTTGTGTTGTTTTAGGTGTTTTAACACCTCGAGCGAGTCCGTATTAGGTTATAAGACTTGTTTATGTGATTAGACGAGGTCCCGGGGTCCTCGGGTGCATTTTGGATGGGCTTCGGGCCATTTTCTTCCATTTTTGAACTGCTGTTTCTGGTGTCTGTTGCCCTCTTTCGCGATCGCGTAGTGTCCTCTTTGCCCCGCCCATTTTCCTTCATTGCGATCCTAGTGATTCTTCCGCGATCGCGATGTGTCCCTATTGGTCGCCTAAAGTTTCTTCACCGCGTTCGCATAAAGAACCCCGCGATTGCGTATATCAATAATATTCCACATCGCGGTCACATCCGCCTTTCCGCGTTCGCATAGTAGAGACCGGGTCTTAGGCACTGGCACCCGTTACCCTCCGCGTTCGCATGACTCCATTCGCGATCATAGAATCCAGCCTGCCCCTTATACGCGATCGCATAAGATTCTCCGTGATCGCGGAGCACATCTTACACCAGCAACCATTTCCTTCTACGCGATCGCGCCTCAGTTTCCGCGATCGCGATTCACAAAACACTTTGGAAGAATATACGTTTACCAGAAATCGTGGTTTTACCATTTTTGACTTCTAGAGCTCGGGTTTTGGCGATCCTTTGAGGGATTTTTCACACAAATCGAATGGGTAAGTGTTCTTCCACTAGAATCAATTATTTTTCAATTATTAGTTCTTGTTTTTATCATTTAATTTGTGTTTTGGGTTGAGAAAATTGTGGGATTTGAAAGAAAACTTCTAAATGAAAAATCATGATTTGAAGGACTAAATAACATCGGAATTGGATAAATTTAGTATGGGTGAACTCGTATCGGAATGGATAATCGGATTTTGTGAAATTTGACGGGTTCCGAGGTGCGGACCCAGGGG
This sequence comes from Nicotiana undulata, assembly GCA_005239495.1. NCBI lineage: Eukaryota > Viridiplantae > Streptophyta > Magnoliopsida > Solanales > Solanaceae > Nicotiana > Nicotiana undulata. The sequence goes on from ML286749.1 coordinate 35,251, forward strand.
TCAAATTTTGGGGTCGATTTTTATAATTTTGTAAAGATTGAATTTTATTGTTCGGAATAGTTCCTTATACGTTTTATATGTATTTTGAAGTTGATTTAGTTGATTTTGAGCCTTCCGGAGGTCTTTTCGCCCGAGAAGTTCACGTTTGAGTACCGGGTTGTCGTCTTTGAGGTAAGTATCTTGCCTAACCTTGTGTGGGGGAACTACCACTAGGATTGAGTTTTCTTTGTTGATTGTAGTCCGTGTGTGCGAGGTGACGAGTTCGTACTTGGAATTATTTGCTAAAAGATTGGTCTTTTAGGATTCGTAGGTTCTTATGTTACCTGTGTATGAATTATAATTGCTACATTAGAATCCTTGGTTGTTAATTTCATCCTTTCCTACTTAAATTAGAATTACTTGCTTTTGGATTCCTTCATAGGCTATTCGATCTTAGTTGACTTAACTGAGTATTTTACCTTCTTTACTAGCATGCTACATTTATAAACTGCCTAATTGACTAGAATTAGTTTTACTTTCCCTATAATTGTTTAGCAGTAATTGGAATATCTATACGTATGTGTCAAGCATGCTCGTGAGTCGTATATTGTGATTTGTATGATTCTCCCTTAAGTGCTACTTAGGTTTAGTTAGATAATCTTCCATGTTGATGGTATTTCCTTGGTATTGCCTATTATTGGGCATTGATTCAAGCTGGGTTTTATTCTGTGAAGCTAATAGTTTAGGCGAAGTTGGTTATAGATGTTCTCTGTTGCCCGGATGATTTGGTTTCTCATTTTTGATCTGAATATTATGGATATGTTGTCATGTCTTGTTTCTCTCTGGTTAAGCTGTGTTCTTTACGCTCATTATCTTCTTTCGGTGGTTATTCCTCGTGAATGAGTTCTACTGTGCTGGTGACTTAAGTTTTTGATTTGATTAGTCGTCGTACATAGCATTTCCATATTTTGTTGCCTTGTGAGTGTTTTGGAGATGTACGATGTTTCTGTCTTGATGTGGTTGCTATTCCTGTACTGCATTGCATATTTAAATTGGGACTACGGACAAGATTTTAGGAGCTTCCCCCTGTACTGCATTGCATATTTAAATTCGGACTATAGACGTATTCCGGGAGCTTTCCCCCTGTATTGCATCGCATATTTAAATTGGGACTACGGACAAGATTCCGGGAGCTTTCCCCCTGTACTTCATTGCATGACAAATCCTGAGTTACGGACTGAGTTCTGGTGGTTTTATCATTTAGGAGATTTGGATCGAAAGATATATATATATATATATATATATATATATATATATATATATATATATATCGAAATGT
>ML286749.1:36958-49404 GCA_005239495.1 Nicotiana undulata
AAGATATATATATATATATATATATATATATATATATATATATATATATATATTGGAAAGTATTTGTCTTGCAGAAAAAATAATATTTGAAAGAGCAGCTACTGGGAAATTATATTCAAACACCACGTAGTTTGAAGGAACTATGTTTTTAAAGATTTCTCCTTATAAATATATATAAATATACATTCGGAGAAAGTATGTTTCAAAGAAGATTTCTCTATTCCGAAATGATTATACCTTTAAAGTTTTCGATATAAACTCACGATTTAAAGGTTTTCACTCAAAGGTTTGACCAGTTTTGTTGAGTTATTGGCTAAGGCCTGATGTGAATAAATTGATGCAGTGCTGAGTTGCTAGTGTTTTTATTGGGTTGTGATTCCCGACATTTGGCTTGCATTCTTTCCATCCTCTTTGCGTATTTCTATTATGCTGTCTGTGGATTTATTTCCTGAAGTTTCTTCCATATTATTCTATCATACCGTTAATTATATCGAAAAATCTTTAGATAGATATTATGTTTCGGTCATTTTTTTATTTTTGCCTTTTTACTTATTAGATCAGTGGTGTCTTCACTAGTCCTCGTCACTACTTCACCGCGGTTAGTTTTGATACTTACTGGGCACCACTATGGTGTGCTCATACTACACTTCTGCGCATTTTTGTGTGCAGATCCAGGTAATTGTTGTTGTTAGCTGCGTGGATCTTTGACGAGGAGACTCAAGGTAACGTGTTGCTGCGTTCGCAGGCTTCAGAGTCACATTCTTGTATTTATTATTCATACCCTGTTGTATTCATTCTGAGCAGTGGTAATTAGAGGTTTGAGTAAATTCGTAGAGCTTATGACTTGTATTTTACCAGGTTTTGGGAAACAATAAACTCTGTCAAGATTTTTATATCGAGACTGTTATATTTCCTTTATTATTGTTGTTGTTCAGTGAAAATGTTAGGCTTACCTAGTCCCTAAGACTAGGTGCCATCACGGTACCCAACGGAGGGAAATTTGGGTCGTGACAAGTTGGTATCAGAGCTCTAGGTTCATAGGTTCTACGAGTCATAAGCGAGTTTAGCAGAGTCTTGTGGATTGGTACGGAGACGTCTGTACTTATCTTCGAGAGGCTACGAAACTATTAGGACAATTTCACTTCCTTCATTCCTATCGTGCGAGTTCATTAATCTTGATGTTTGAAATCATCATTCCATTCTCTCACCGATGGTGAGGACACGAGTTGTGGTTCCTGATGATGTTACCCCGAAGTAAATGTCGCAAGGATCATAGACAGAGGCCGACGAGGAGCACATGCCGCAGTTTAGATGCCTACAAGAGCAGTTGTTGAAAAGCCGCAGTCGTTCCAGTGGGGGATAGGTACTGGGGGTGTCTGTTGCTACCCCGCACTTCAGGAGGCCTGGGCATAGTTTTGAGTATAATTGGTACATTGACGCAGGCATGGTTGACTCTAGTGCACCAGTTGCCTCACGGATCAGGGGAGGAGTTTAGACTCCCACCGTCTACACTCCGGAGCAGTGAGATCATGATGGTCAGGTACAAGTTATCATGACAACCTGACATGTGGTTATACTCCAGCCCGTGGTTAGGGCAGTAGCATCGGAGGAAGAATACCTTGGACTTGAGAGGTACATGAAGTACCACCCTTCTATCTTTCAATGGATTAGCGGCAGATGGTGATTAGGGTTTCCTGGGGGAGTGTCATTATATTCTTCGTACTTCGGGTGTTGTGGGGACGAGCGGGATTGTTTTGTCACGTCTCAGGTTCAGAGTAGTGGGTTGATCAGTGGTGGCGGCATATGAGTTGGGGTGACCTAGCTGCGTTAGCTTCACTAGCATGGATTCAGTTTTCGGAGATGTTTTGAGAGAGGTTGCACCTTAGTTCCTTGGAATGTTCGGCGCGCGGTGTTTGAGTAGTTGCGTTAGGGCGCTATGTCACTATTGGAGTATGCCGTTAGATTTAGTGGGTTGGCTAGATATACACCTCGTTTGGTTGCTTTGGTTAAGAGATGAGTCCGTAGAGTCATTGAGAGATTCAGACATGATATTCGGTTCAGCGGGATTCGAGAGTTAGAGTAGGATGCCTTGTTTTAGCAGGTAGTGGGGATCGCTCGTCGGTTAGAGAGCATGTGGGACCGGGAGCGAGAGGACAGACGAGATCAGGAGAGAGAGTTTTGGGAGGTGAGGAAGCCTCATAGACCGAAGTAATCTACTGGTCCTTATTATGGAACCAATGTACGACATGGTAGAGAATTTTGGGTCAACCAGTTCAGTTTGCATTACCAGCTTCGCATGGGGGCTTTCAGATACTCATGGGTCTCAGAGGATTCGTATTGTATGTTTTCCACAGCCACGTCGGAAAAGAGGTTGTTTTTAGTGTGGAGATGTTAGCCATATGGGAGAGATTTGCTCCAGGATTCAGGTAAGTGTGTTATAGCATGGTATTTAGGTGAGTAGAGGGAGCCCAAGAGGGGGAGGCCCGACCTGTTGATGCGTTGCATATAGGAGGCTATAGGCCGTTGTGCCAGATATCATCACCCAGATATGTTTTGATGTGTTACAGAGGGGCACCAATTGTATTTCACAATAGTTCTATTGGTCAGGACGAGTTTCCCTTATTTGTCGTTTCATTTCTGAGTGAGTTTCATGTTTTGCACTCTATTTTTGTGTTTGCTCCTGTTGGGAGATTCTATGAGTAGTAGCCCGTGTCTATCGTTATTTTATTCATCCTTGCTAGTGGTGAAACTTGAAGTGAGTCCATGTTGTCCTTCATGGTAAGCTTTATATGATTCTCCTAAGTGTTTTGTTTACGAGTTTTGATTTGATACTCCATCGAGATGTGAGTTCAGTTAGCGTCATGATTTTATCGACTGAGATGAATTAGTGGAGGAATTTCGATTGGTGTGATACATTTTCGGTATTCGATTCAGAGTTGAGGGTGAGGTCCTCGTGATATTTGTGATTCGATATATTTTGACCAGGCTGAGTACCGCAGTGGAAATTTTATCAGGATGGAATCCCTATGATGTGTTCATATGCTTTGTTTCCTCCTTGTTATATTGCTTTTGGTAAGTCAGCATTGATAGAGAGTTGTGCTTATGGGCTTTTGTTTGATAGATCCTTTATATGTTCCTATTTTCATATTCAGTCATTTCGTTATGTGTTTCCTTAATTCAGTTTGCGGGATGTGTGCCCGGTGGTGTTAGTTGTGGCTTGGTAATTCGGGTGTTTAATAATGAAGTATTTGTGTTTAGTGTATCATTATCAGTATTATGAGGTTTGGAGCAGAATTCTTTCAGATGTGAGGCTAATTGCCAATATTGAGTTGACCTCGGGCAGCTATTATGATCGGAAGTGTTATTTGAGCCTACGTGTGATGTGCTATGTTGTGTGGTCGTGCCTTATGGGTGTAGTCATGAGTGGATGCAGCTGGTTGAGGCTAATGCCGGATATTGATTTAAAATCGAGTCTTTTGTGAATGGGTAGAAGGTGAGAAATAGAGGTATGAGGCTGGTCGATGGTGATGTGAAGGCTATATTGCAGTTGTGATTGTTTCATCAGGCTTATGTGGGTTGGGGTGACGTGGGATCCCCCGCGACTACGTGTTAGAAGTGTAAAATCAGTGATTGGATGAGTTCAAGGTGAATCTTGGCACGTTCGAGGACGAACGTTTATTTAAGATGAGGAGATTGTAACGACCCGACCGGTCGTTTCGGGAATTTAAGCTCCGTTCGGTGGTATAATGTCATAAAAAACTCCACATTGTGTATATCGACCTGCGTGCGTGGTTAGATTCAGTTACCGGATAATCCGAAGTCGAATTGGGAGAAAAAGTTCAGTTTTGGAAGCTTATGTGATGAAAGTTGACCGGAGGTTTGACTTTTGTGTAAACGGCCTCGGAATGAGTTTTGGTTAATGCCAACAGCTTTGTATGATGATCTTGGACTTAGGCGCGTGTCTGGAATTGGTTTTGGAGGTCCGTAGAGTGATTTGAGGTACTTTAGGAAAAGTTAGAATTTCGGCGATTTTGGCCGATAGGTGAAATTTTGATATCGGGCTCGGAATGGAATTCCGGGAATGGATGTAGGTCCGTTGTGTTATTTGTGATGTGTCTAAAAAATTTGGCGTCATTCCGGGTTGAATTGATAGGTTTCGACGCGAGTCTTGAAATTTGAGGTTTTGGAAATTCATGAGTTTGATTTTTGGTTTGATTCGTCGTTTTGGTGTTGTTTTAGGTGTTTTGAAACCTCGAGCGAGTCCGTGTTAGGTTATAAGAATTGTTTATGTTAGACGGGGTCCCGGGGGCCTCGGGTGCATTTCGGATGGGCTTCGGGCCATTTTCTTCCATTTTTGAACTGCTGTTCTGGTGTCTGTTGCCCTCTTTCGCAATCACTTAGCCCAAGCCGCGATCGCGTAGTGTCCTGTTTGACCCACCCATTTTCCTTCATCGCAATCGCAGTGATTCTTCCGCGATCGCGATGTGTCCCTGTTGGTCACCTAAAATTTCTTCACCGCGTTCGCATAAAGAACCTCGCGATTGCGCATATCCATAATATTCCACATCGCGGTCGCATCCACCTTTCTGCATTCGCGTAGTAGAGACCAGGCCTTAGGCACTAGCATCCGTTACCCTCCGCGTTCTCATGACTCCATCCACGATCGTAGAAGCCAGCCTGCCCCTTATACGCGATCACAAAAGATTCTCCGCGATCGCGGAGCACATCTTACACCAACAACCATTTCCTTCTATGCGACCGCGCCTCAGTTTCCGCGATCGCGATTCACAAAACACCTGGGCAGAATATAAGTTTACAAAAAATCGCGGTTTCAGCATTTTTGACATATTTTGACTTCTAGAGCTCGATTTTTGGCGATTCTTTGAGGGTTTTTCACACAAATCGAATGGGTAAGTGTTCTTCTACTAGAATTAATTATATTTCATGAATTAGTTCTTGTTTTTATCATTTAATTTGTGTTTTGGGTTGAGGAAATTGTGGGATTTGAAAGAAAACTTCTAAATGAAAAATCATGATTTGAAGGATCAAATAACATCGGAATTGGATAAATTTAGTATGGGTGATTTCGTATCGTAATGGGTAATCGGATTTTGTGAAATTTGACGGGTTCCGAGGTGCGGGCCCGGGGGTCGAATTTTGGGGTCGATTTTTATAATTTTGTAAAGAATGAAACTTTATTGTTCGAAGTAGTTCCTTATACGTTTTATATGTATTTTGAAGTTGTTTTAGTTGATTTTGAGCCGTCCGGAGGTCTTTTCACCCGAGAAGTTCACTTTTGAGTTCCGGGTTGTCGTCTTTGAGGTAAGTATCTTGCCTAACCTTGTGTGGAGGAACTACCCCTAGGATTGAGTCTTCTTTGTTGATTGTAGTTCGTGTGTGCGAGGTGACGAGTGCGTACTCAGACATATTTTCTAATAGATTGGCCTTTTATGATTCGTAGGTTCTTATGTTACCTGTGTATGAATTGTAATTGCTACATTGGAATCCTTGGTTGTTAATTTCATCATTTCTTGCTTAAATTAGAATTACTTGCTTTTGGATTCCTTCGTTGGCTATTCGATCTTAATTGACTTAACTGAGTGTCGCTCCCCCTTCTTCCTCGCGGAGATCGGGTTCAGGACATTTGAGTTGAGACAACTCTTTCCTTTTGGGAAAGGGTTTGTATTTTTGAGAGTCGCCACCTAACGATTTTAAAGGTGCGTTAGGGCACCTAAGGAGTTCATTTACAACTACATTGTTAACCAGAGATAGGGTAAGGACCTGAAATTATCCCAAGAGGAAGGTGTTAGGCACCCCTCAGGATCCACAAGTGTGGTTCCCGACCAAATAGCTTTGTGAAATTGTGCAACTTAGCAAACAATCAAATAAAGGCTTAGATAAGAGGGGATTCAAGTCTTAAGCATAGGAGGTATTTGAAAATAATTAGAGAAGAGCTAAGTTTTGAAAGGAGTTACAGTCTAAGCATGTAAAGTAAAGGATATCCTAGGTTCGAGATAATATGGATCACATCAATGCAATACCCGGTATGACACTCCTCAAAGAGGGGCTACACGTGGTATTAACGCATTGGTCATCATATCCATATTTACCCTTTCCCACCCCGTGGAGGTAATTAAAGCGCGTATTGGTCACAAACTCTATTGCATGCTGCTACCCGACCCCTTTCCTATTAGTCCTGGAGGAAGTTAGGACTACTATCCTAAAAGGTAGGTTTCTAGGTACACCCTCAGGTTTCAAAGGTAAAAAATGCTAAGGTGACAAATAACAAAACAGATAGGACTGCACGTAAGGGAAGAGCATGGAAAGCAATTAAGACGGCTCAAGTATACCTCCACATATATTGCACATACACAACATGCCTCTTACACAAATTTGGGTCCAGATTCAGTTCCTAAACATGATATCTAATGACAATAATAGGATCATATTTTGTCACATAACTCAGAGAGGAAATCCTAGTCAGGTTTGCCTACTGATTTTAGCATGCTGGTAGTTAAACATGATCACAAAGACATATCTGGTTTTATTTCTCGTAATTAATTACCTAAGGCCTGCCTATGTGTAAAATAAAATGCAGCAGTTGTAAAGGTTTGTTAAGGGTTCCGGATTGTCAATCCTATTAGCATGTGATTCTAAGTGTGCACGAAGGACTGATTGACAGTTTATTTAGAACATGGGACCGTTTCAGACATGTGTTTAAACTGAGTATGGAATGAGATTCTACGAACATGATATCTAACATGCGTAGACAGAGATGCATAATGGTTATATGCAGAGTTCCTAGACAGGATCTTCTATGTGCATAAAATCACAGTATTTTGAACATACTTTTCAGAAGATGCAGCAAATATGAGAATGACTGATTTAGTAGTAGATTGTTACCCTAAGCAAGATTTCTAGGTGTACCACATGATTATTGCATTATTGCACAGCTCCAGGAACAACATAAGTGACAAATTTTAATCGTTGTCTTCCTAGAACAGGATCTCTATGGGTATAGCATGGTAAATCATGATTGCAGATTTGTTAACACAATTATTCTAAAGCATGATTTAGTTACATTTTTCAGAATGCAATAGAGAGAATCACATGGTAGTAGTTTTGTTGTTATTATTAATCCTATGAACATGATTCCTAAGTGAAGGCAATGAATGATGATATGTTGAAGGGAAAGCAGATATATGAACCTAAGTTACATGATATTTTAATGCATGGCATACTTGATTCCTAGACATGGTTACTAGTGCGCACATAGAAAAATAAGCCTAGAAAAACATGATATCTACCCATACTTATACTATAGCATGCATATCCCCACCCATTTTCACTATCCAACCCCAGAATTGTTTTTTACAAATTATTAGAAGCCTCGGAGTATGAATTACATTATTAAAATAGGAAAAGAAGAAGTTAACTATAGGGAGCCTTCCATAGTAGGCCCAAGTATCTAGGTCCTCAATGCCATGTACTGTTATTTCATAACCTTTCATAATCCGGGTGTGTCAGAGTTCCCTAAGGATCTCAGAGGATCCCGGACAGTGCTCACACCTAGATTTCATAGCCAAGATGGAGTAAGTGCAGTTGGGAAATGCCAGCTTTTGTGTGTCAAAGTTCAGAGGGAGCTCAAGGGTCCCAAGGCAATGCTCACATAAGAGGGGCAGATCCTAAGGTGTCTAAGATTATAGTAAAAGTGCAGGATGTGATTTAAAAAGAGTTAAGTTGAAAAAACATAAATTTAAAATGATCCATTTCGAGTCAATCTTAAAAAAGAAGACAACATGAGTTTTAATTCTAATTGAAAACAGCTTTGAGGGATGTAAATAAGACAACCTCATAATCAAAGCGCACACAGTTCAGACAGACACAAACATGGAGGGAGGGGAATGGGGACAAGTAGTTTGCATGTAAGAGCACATTTGTACATAGATTAGAGAGAGACATTTCAGGACTACACAGTCATAACATATCATTACAAAGAGTTCAGGCCAGACGTTTGACAATGTTAAGTTGATGGGTGCCACACAAGTTCATATGTCAAGTTTAGCAGCTAAAGGGGGTCATGCACACATACTGGGGTGAGGGAGTATTGCAGAGTATAGCAGACTAATAGGAAAGCAATAAGCATGCTGAAGTAAAGGGGGAAGGGATCACATAAACGAAATAGACATGCCAGTTGCAAGGTTAATCAATAGCACTACAAAGACATGCATAAAATAATAAGAGAAGGTGCAATATGAACATAAACATGTTGTTTTGGATGCTAGAAATCAAATAAAAGACATAACAGTAGGGAATGGGAGAATATGACAGTTGTATGCAGGAGAGTAGGACAATAGCACAGTAGTATGCAAAACAGTATGTCAATAATGAGTTACTCAGTCTTGGATTTCACCCGACTGAGTGACTAGAAATCAATGAGATAAGCAAGAGAGAAAGTATATGAGAGTGAGAGTTCAGAGCAATGAATGTCTGTTTTTTGTCAATGCACGAATGAAGTATATACATAGTTTGGAACTAGGTAAAAATAAGGTAAAAATCAGAATGCCCGCTAATTATGGGACTCAGAGAATCAATTAGCTGTAAAATCAATACCAGTGTTCCCTTAATTAAGGGAGTTGTTATAACGGTGATTAACAAATAAGGAAAGACCATATATTGCTTAGGAGAATGTAAAATAGTGTAAGTATAACAGGCAATTAGGGTTCTGAGTTTAAGGTTGAACTCAAACGGCTAGTAGGTGAACCCAATTAAGGAAAATTATTATGACCAAATTAAGTAGACAATTGAGACTAGGTTCAGACAATATTAGTTAAGGAAGTGATATCAATCAACAGTAAACGAACAAGGTAAAATAATAAACTAGAGGTGGGAAATCAGTAAGAGTATCTCATAGGAACTCAACAAGACTTTCGAATCACAGTGAATCAAGGATTCAAATAACACTAGAGATTTCAGTGTATGAACAAAATAAACATATTATAAGCAAAGAAGTAAGTTAAGCAATATTCAAGCAACAAATTGCAGAGAATCAGGGATTTGAACAAGCATAATACCAGTTGAAGAGAATTAACATGAATTAATACAGATGCTAGGCAAGAAATCAGAAACCCTAACACATGAAATTAAGGGGTCATAGAGTCAATGAAATAAACAGGAGATCAAGAGGAAAATCAAAGATGAATCACATAGGGTAAAGATATCGGTGAGTCACGGGACTCTTGAAACACAAACACATAGGCAAATCAGTATTTTCAGGGTTTTAGGTCTAAAATTAGGGTTTTCATCATAACGAGTTAGACAAAGAATATAAGTTTAAACAAGTTACTAAAACGTATTAGAGACTCTAGGAAGATGTTAAAAAAAGTAGGAAAAGTTATTCAAAAACGGGGTTATGAAACCCTAGTTGAAAAACAAAGAGTCATTTTAGCAAAAATTGGAGAACCTCTGAGAAAACAATGAAACAACTTAAAGTGTACACAGATCTATCATAGATCTGAAAGAAAAATCGAAAATTCTTGAGTTTAGGGTTTAAGAGAACCCAGAGAAAAAGTGAAAAAAATCTTGAAGTTTCACCGGCCTTAGCCGGAGGGGTCATAGATCTTACTCAGACGGCTGGAGGTGGCCGAAGATGGCATGAGAGACCATGGAAGGAATTGAACCGCTCCAGGTTCACCTGAGGTCCTCAGGGTTTCATTAGACCGGCGCGGGGTGAAGCAATAGCCAAGAGATGATGAGAGACCATGGTTTCCGGTGAGGGAAGTGGCCAGAGGAGACGAACAAACTTCATCAGAGAAGAAGAGACGAGAAGTCTCTAGAGAGACCCAGAGAGATAGAGAGAGAGTGTGAGAGAAGTGAATGAGGGGAAGGGGGGTAGTCGTTAGGTCTAATTAAGGTAAGGATTGATCTGGCCCGTTGATCAGAAATGATCAATAGTCCAGATTAAAAAGGGAATTGGGTCGGGTAGGCTTAGTGGTTGGGCCTGGGTATTGGGCTGGTTTTAATTTGGTTGGGGTCTGGGTAGATTAGGCTAAAATTGGGATTAAAAAATGGCTATTAGTTAATTACCCCTTTAAATAGATAAATAATTAATAAAAATAGCTAATAATTGTATAAAATGAAATTAAGGCTAAATAAATTAAAATAATTTAATTAACTAATATTAAAAATATAAAATGACTAGTTATTGATTTAAAATGCACAATTAAGCTATAATTGTAAAATTGCTGTAATTATAATTAAATAACGCCAAATTGGCTAATTTATGAAATGATTAAATCCTGATAGGATTAGAAAATGATATATTGAGCTAGGAAATATTTTGAAATTATTTATAATATAATTTATGGATAATTATTGAACATAAAGTACTGAATAAATTGGGAAAGAAAATTAATAAAAATATGGAAAATCATGGAAAAATACCAGTTATTATAAAAAAGTGATTTTGAAGGTATATATGCAAATTTTAAAATAGTTTGAGAAAACATTGGGTATCAACAGCTGCCCCTCTTTACCCGGGAATGATGAGAGAGTTGTCGGGTAAAGAAATGATGGCCAATTTTGACCGAGTGAGATGGTTTGAAGAAATTTAGGTTGCATCCTGGTTTCTGAGTTGCCAACATGTCCCTGGTTTTACTGGAATCATGCCATATGTAGTTCAGGAGTCATCGACGAAGTATGCCGATGAAGTTTTACAAGAATGGACGCAAAGTACAGGGTTAGGTGAACAAACGGCTTACGAGGTTGGTTTAGGAGAACTAGAGCGGGATCGCTCCTGCAGGGATGGTCGTTGATTGCCGGATTACCTGAAAATAAATAACAAGCATATATTGTGCGTAACTTAAACATGATGCAAATTCCCGTCGGACCATGAATGATGTCTTCAGACGGTTAAGGATGACGTCCTCAGACCATGACGTCCTGGGCCATGATTTGCTTGATGCAGGATTCGCAGGCCATGAAAATGATGCTCTCGGGCCATGAGGATGGTGCCTCCGAACCATGATGCGTTTGAATAATGATATGCAAAATTGAAAGAGATCCTTAGGCCATCGGTGTTCTCGGGCTATGAAGATGGTGCCTCCGAACGATGACGCCTTTGGATAAGTTGGCGATATTTCATCCCATGAAAATGCAGTAGTATGATGCTGAAAAGACAGAGCTTAGTCTTGCGAATTGAAGGGCAGAGCTTAGACCGAAAGGAAAGCGAAGTAAATAGTGCTTGAGACAGCGGTTGCTTTTTGAAAAGTAAATTAGAGGCATCGTTTAGCCTCGGAAGGTAGAGTAGTAGCCTTATGTAAATGCAGATGGAGGTAGAGTTTAACCTCGAAAGGCAGAATGGTAGTCTTATGCAAGTTGGAAGGCATAATGGTAGCCTTATGCAATGCAGATGAAGACAACGTTTAGTCTCGAAAGGCAGAGAGGTAGCCTTATGAAGAGTTGCAAATGCAGATGGAGACAACGTTTAGTCTCAGAAGGCAGAAAGGTAGCCTTATGCAGAGATGCGAATGCAGATGGAGGTAGAGCTTAACCTCGGAAGGCAGAAATGTAGCCTTATGCAATGCAGATGGAGGTAGAGTTTAACCTCGGAAGGCAGAATGGTAGCCTTATGCAATGGAGATGGAGGTAGAGTTTAACCTCGGAAGGCAGAGTGGTAGCCTTATGTAATGCAGATAGAGGTAGAGTTTAACCTTAGAAGGCATAATGGTTGCCTTATGCAAGTTGGAAGGTAGAATGGTAGCCTTATGCAATGCAGATGGAGACAACGTTTAGTCTCGGAAGGTAGAAAGGTAGCCTTATGCAGAAAATAAATGACGGTAGGAATTTTTAGCTGATGATAAATTGTGGCACTGTGATTATAGAGGGCATTGTGACTGCGGGGCATTATTTGTATTGATAATAGACGACGACAAGTGTGATGGTTTTGAGGATTGTGATTTTGAACATGTTTGTCCTTTTGTGTGGACATCGAACTTTGGCCTTTGCGATTGTGATGAAATTTGAGACTTCTCTGCGTGTTTGTTCTTTGTGCCTGCATCCACAAAAAAATCGTGAGTTTTGTAAAGGGAAAGGTTAGTTCGTATCCCCGTTGGCTCTGCTTGACTCGTTTGGCTCGATCTGCATTATTAGGGGTAGCATTTTCTGAACAAGCTGTTTCAAGAATAAGTATGCATGATTTTTTGTAAAAGTATAACATAAACATATGATCTAAAATAGTTTTAGATGAACCGATGACCGTGACATGGTTCGAGACATTGCAACCTCTCTTGCTACAGAATTTTGTGGGTCCTCCTCAAAATTCTGCCCCAGTTTGATGGATGGATGCTTTGACTGTTGCTCATGCGGTGATCGGCTGAACTTGCTTCGGAATTTTGAGGGTCCTCCTCAAAATTCTACCCTAGTTTCTGATTGGGGGGGGGGGGGGA